>PVJA010054948.1:0-11363 GCA_004027025.1 Myocastor coypus | reverse complement strand
ATGGTGATTTACAAGATCTTCAAGCCAATATAAATATGTTCTGCAATTTTTATCTTTTGACAGTGGTCATTTCTATAGAAACACACACACACACACACACATACATACACACACTGAAAGAGAGAGAGAGAATGAGAGAGAGAGAGAGAGAGTGAGAGAGAGAGAGAGAGAGAGAGAGAGAGAGAGAGAGAGAGAGAGAGAGAGAAAGAGAGAGAGAGAGATTAGCACAGGCAGAATGCCAGGCACCAGCAGCCAGCAAACATAGCAGCAGACTCCAGAACCCAGTGGAGTTGAGCTACAGTGTCTAGAACAAACTGACATTGGGCAGCGACAGCAAGAAGCTGCAGGGACCAGCACCTGGGAGTGACAGCTGCAGGCTTCCATCATCCCTCTTGTCATCTGGTCACATCAGGACTACCAGAGGTGCTGTAGTTTGTAGATCCATTATTTCCATCTGACTCAAGCACAGGAAGCCTGTGCAGCTGCCCGGCATTTGCAGTTGGGGTCAGTGCCTGTATGGGAGCCGCAGTTCACCTTGGAGCTTCCTACCTGGTCTTCACACAGCTGAAAGATCCCTGTCCCTGGATGGGGCTGTGTGCCAGGACCTGACCCCAACTCTGCGAGCCCCCAGCCTGAAGATACCAGAAAAATAAATCTGTGAGCCCCCTCAACAGATTGCCTTCCCCAACTGCAACCTGACCCCAAGCTCTTTCAGCTCTGCTGAAACTGGTAATTCATTTGGCTCCTCAAAGCAGCTACATTTTATAAGTAAATTTTAAAAGTAGAAGACATTAGTGAGAATTTATATCTTATGTATCTGAAGTTCCAATAAAAACCAGAATAGTCTGTGGGAATTGTTACAAAGGGAAAATTATGCTTATGGACATTTGTCTTTTTATCTAATTATTCCTCTTATCTAATTATCTTCCTTCAGTGATATTTAGGAAGTAATATTTAAACTAGTATCAAGGTAAAGTTTTGGACAGGGCATTACACTATGCAATATTTGTCTTGGAGATACCATTACCTTCAAACAGTAATCATATGAAATGTTCCATGGCGAGATTTGGGTGAGTAAGCTGGCAAAAGAAACCATAAATCGACAAACCTGGTCAGTAAAGATGCATTTGAAAAGTATTCAAGAAAAGCAGACATAGCATTACGTAAGTGTTCCGGAAAATATGTGGACTACACTGCTTTAGGAGACAGTAGCAAGCTAGATTGTAATTAGTTGGTTCGGGGATCTCTGGGGAGGCGCCAGCAGCTACTGAAGCAGCGAGTCTCTCACCTCTCCTCTATCCACTTATGTCCCTACTTCCCTCAACTGAAGTAGTAGTTTTCTATTTTAATTAGGAAGTTGCTGCAACACTAGTCACTTAAAACAACTGCTATTAATTCAGTCAGGGTTTGTCCAACTCCGAAGTCCAGGCACAGCTCAGCTTGGTTCTTTTTTCAGGGTCTCCCAGGGCAAAGAGTCGAAGTACTAACTGGGCTGTGTTCTCACAGTGAGGTTGCACTAGGGAAGAGTCCGCTTCCATGCTTCCTTATGTTGCTGGTAGAATTTTCCCTTTGTGAATAAAAATGTATGGCAGTTTTCTCCTTCAAGAATAGCCGGAGGGTTGTTGGTCTGGTATTCATAAAAGTGACTGTCCTGTTACATTTACCATCACAATATAATATAATTTAGGGGGTACTTGTCCCATCACCCTTGCCATATTTCAATCTATAGAAGTTAGTCATATCTCCCAGATAAATAATGAAATTCTAGCAGGAAGTTTGAGTCATTCTAAAAAACTGTGTTCTTCATTCTTAAATATGACATTCTGTGTGTGTGTGTGTGTGTGTGTGTTGAAAGCTCTTTGCTCTGACTCACAGTGATAATCCTGATTTCTGCCTCCCTAGTGCTGGGATTGCAGCTGTGCACCAACATACATAGTCAGCGCGGCTGGGTGTGCAGGGGCTGCGACACCAGGTATCAAACCCTGGCCCTTGTGTTTACCTCAGCAAGCATTTAGTCTGCTGAGCCATCTCCCTGGCCCTCAGTATGACATTCTTAAGAGTACTACAACATCCTTACAGTGTAAACCAAGTACAATGTGGCCTCCTTCTCTATCTCTTGACTGAAATGAAACCTTTTTTTTTTGGTGATATTGGGGATTGAACTCAGGACCTTGAGCTTGTCAAGCAAACACTTATTCCACTGAGCTATTTCCCTGGCCCTGAAAAGAAAACTTTTCTATCATTACATTAAATAAGCAAAAATCCAGTTCCTTTTCCAATGCTTGTTTTAGTTGACATTGCTATATAATTATATGTATGTGTGCATATGAGCAAATGCTTTTAAAAATTTTTTCTATGGAAAATATAACTGCATTCCTTAAAATAAAATAAGTGCTTTGAAATTATAGACTGAATTATGCCCACCACTGAAATTCACGTAACCACAAACCCAGAGTATGATATATTTAAGGACCTAAGTCTCAAAAAGGTAGTTAACTTTAAATTGAATCATTAGCGTGGTTCTTAATCCAATATAGCTTTTGTCGTTAGAAGAAGAGAAAATTTGGAAATCAATTTATACAGACTGAAAGCAAAGTGGAAGGTGAGAAAAGGGCAGCTAGCTGTCTGTAAGAGAGAAGCCACCCCTCCGAAACGTTAACGCCTGATTCCTAGGCTCTCAAATCATGAGAACGCATATTTCTGCATGCAAAAGCATCTAGTCTGAGGACTTCATAATGACAGCCATGGTATAAAACGTTGATCTTTTAAATGCACTGATTTTGTCACATTTTAGAGAAAAGCAATTATCTACACTAAAATATGATGTCTGAGTGAGGGTGTAGGAGGGCAGGCAGCACTGGAAGTGACAGTTCTGTGTGTGTGTGTGTGTGTGTGTGTGTGTGTGTGTGTGTGGCTTTGCCCCTATATGGAAATGTTAAACACTTGCTAAAATAAAATGTTCATCAGTGTTTGGACAGAACTATGCTTTTAGCTTACTTTAAGGAGGACAAATATAAAAATTTATCATATAAAACTTTTCAATCTTGACATGTTAATTATTCACTTTATGTTTACTGAGTCTTCAAATTAGTAGGCTGCTTCCAGCATGAGGAGTGCATCACTAATCACTGCAGGGGAAAATTCTATCATCACTGATTTTACAATCCAGCAGAAGGGAAACTAAAATAGAAGTGAATCACCAACTATAGGGTTAAAGGGTGATAAGCACTCTGTGAAATTATTTAAAAGTAAAAAAGAAAACATGGTAAAGAGGGAGGATAGCCTGCAGTTTTGAAGAACATTAATGACTGTAGCTAGGAAGGAATTGAAAAGTTAGCATTTGAAAATCGAGCTATAGTCTACTACCTTCCAAAATTTTCAGGGAAACAGGACTTTTGCAGGAAAAACAGCTAATAGAAGAAACTTGCTGCAGTTATGGTTGAGACTGAACACAAAAGCCTCTATCAAGTAGATGTAACAAAAGCAGATTAAGGAAAAAAACATGTACACATGTAAAATGGGACTGAATTTTATATGCTAAGTAAGGAATCTGGTTTTATGGCAAAGTAAAATGATACTACACTGAAAAGTACCGGCCAAAAGATGATATAGGGAGGGGAGAAAAAATGGAGGATAAAGAACAGAGGTTTGTTGTGAACGTACCAGGTCCTGGGCCTGAGCGTCACCTTGCATACTACAAATATATACTAATAAACATAAAAAGTTTAAAAAACCATAAAACTTCAAACCCCCAATATTTTATAATATTAATATATATATTAATTAGTCGCTAGCCCAACCCCCAATAGAAAGAGACCCTGTTCCGTATTGTAGCCCGCTTGCTACTTCATTTGCTTCTTCATTTGGTATTGGATTTAATCAATTTTATCTGAGCAATGGTACTTGCTCAGATAATACATATATAATACAAAAAGAAAGAGATCAGTTTTTATACTGTAAAACTAACATGAAAAGACCAATAAGACATAATTATGCATGACAAATACAGTTTATAAAACAATTTAATTTTTTTTTAGAAAAAAAATCTCAACAAAATAAAGGCTATAAAGGTATGTTACAGTTAACATCAGATTCATTGAAAAGAGGGTAATAGTTTTTTGAAAAGATCTGGAAGCAGGAATTACTGCCTCTTTCATCCTTCCTCTTCAATATAGTAGTGGAAATTTTAGCTTAAATGCTCAAGAATGGAAAGGAACCCAGAAGCTCTGTTTTCCTCCTAACAGTTGTCCACGGATTTTGGATGGCACGATGTTCACCTATGCTAACCACTCACTATTGGCGGCCTCCTGGACATAGTTATGATATTACTTCTCTCCTCTTAAATTCCCGTTCTTGTTTGTAATTGCACAAGCTTTCCTTAGAACCTATGGTTTGCTAAAATTAGGCACAATTTTTACCAAGGTATATGATGAATGGATTATGGAAATCTTTCAGTGGCAAATATTCACAAGTGCTGTGAAAAACACAGACACAGCATTGGTGTTTCAATATGTCTACTTATTTATTTATTTATTCAATTAATTTTTATATTTTAGGGAAGGGTCTCACTACGAGAACAGACTCATAGTGATCCACCTGTTTACAGCCTCCCAAGAGCTCGGATTATAGGCGTGCCCCACCGATTACTGTCTCAGCATGCCCCAGGGGAAGGGCTTGATATGGTAGGCCTGGGGATCGAACTCTGACCCCTGTGCCTGGTTGCAGGTGCTTTAATCCACTGAGCTACTTATCCAGTGCCTTGAATATGATTATTTTAACATGATTTTGGGGCTGTCATAAAATACACCTCAGGTGTCTTCTTGATAAGCATAAATTTATACCTTTCACTCTTTAGAATTTTAGAAGTAAAAAAATGCAGATGTTACCCTTGTGGCTTCATTCTGAGGGCCAGGAGGGCCGTGTCTATTATCTCCTTGGTTTGGGAGAGGGTTTCTTCTCCCTATTTTTGACACTGTCCTTCCATGGTGTGTGAATATGCTCCAGGTTTATCTTCTTGTTACAACAATAGTTATATTTAATGAAGGCCCACACTGATCACTTCATGTTAACTTAACAACTTACTGAAAGATGGTCTTCAAACATAGACACCAGCCAGGCATGGTGGCTCACGCCTGTAATCCCAGCACTGGGGAGGCTGAGGCAGGAGGATCAGTGTGAGTTCGAGACCAGCTTAAGCTGCAAAAGTGAGCTCAAGGCCGGCCTCAACTGCATAGTGAGACCCTGTCTCAAAAAGGAAAAAAAAAAATAGACACCTTCTAAACTGCTAGTGATTTAGACTTCAAGATATAAATACTTGGGAGTACACAATTCAAGTTGAGATACCTGGCTAATTTTTCAATACTTTGCCTTCTGCTCTAATATGGAATTACCATACTAGAGGGAAATGTGAAGCCATTGGAGTAAGCAACCTTAATAAGAGCTTCTGAGTGGGGATACACTTCTATCTGATGAGCAAGACTGTGCCACACAGACACAACGAAGCTGTGCATTTAGAACACATATTAGTGCAACAATTCACATATGTGTAGCCATGCGTTCTTCTGGAATATTTAGTGCCTTTGAGAAGTCTTCTATCTTGGTACCAGGGAAATAACAGATATGATGCTTGCAGAAACCACTCAGTTATCTGAACGTATTTTGTCTTCTATATTCAATACAATTTCTTCACTCTTTTTTGGCTGGCTCAGCTCGCCCTTAGGGCAGGGCTGTGGTACCAGGGATTAAACATTGGTTCCTGAGCGTTTGCCGAAGCGGGCACTTTATACTGCTGAGCCATCATTCTTGCCCCTAACTACAGTTTCAAACACTTTATTAGGTGTTTCTCTTCTACTGAATTCTATTTTTGCCTTGCCATCTTTCTCAAACCCATCAATTCCCTCATAGTCTACGTTCCCTGGGGGAACGTACGGGGGTTTCCGTGATGGCCCTGATAAACTATCAAATAATCATTGCAAGGCAGATATCTGCTCTGTAATATTTAATTTTTCCTCCCCTTGCACATTAATACAAACTGTGGAGATAAGTGGTATTAAATTTTATTGTGCTACATGAAATATCTACAAAATTGGTGCTTCATAAGAACAAAGATTAATACTGCATGGGCAATGAGACATATGCAGTGGATCTTCCTTGGCTGGAATCATGGCGTCTGCGAGAATGCGTCTCTTCCATAGATGGCAAGCGTTGAGTCACAGCCTCGCCTTTATAGATTTTAGAGCCTGGCTCTACTCCCACTTTTAGATCCAGCGGTGACTGACTTTCCCTCCTGCAGCACCATGACTGGGAGCCATCGCCTTTTCGGGACAAATCCACAAATTGCAGGAAAATCTCTCTATTTCCTGCTCACTGATTAGAGATCTTAGTTCCATCCGTGGTCTTAATTTATTTTTCCTTACTCTCCAATATGTTCACAGTTTCTAGCAATTAGGATCTAAGCACCGCGGAAGCCAGGAGGGAGGGCTGATTCCTTTGTTTTCTACAGGGTGTAAACTGAGAGCTATCTGGCTGCATAAAAATTCTACAAGAAAATCCTAAAAAGTGTAGATCATTGTGGGTGGTCATGACTATTGTCCTTGTCACCTCCATATGGAAAGGCAAGGAAGCACTTCAAGCGGAGCTCTGGCAAGGCGCTCGGAATTTCACGGAGCTGCCCCAATGAAGTGATCAGTACTTGCAGTCTGGCTTCTTGGCTGTGGAAAAGGGAGACCGCACTTAGCCAGGCTGATAAACACGTAAACAAGACATATGGCATATAATTTACTCAAACGCTTTGCTTCAGGCAAATCATAGACTGGGAAAAATCAAGCAGTGTCTGCAAATAGCAACCAGTAAATGTAGATTGAAATTTGGAGGCGGGCCTCTGGAAGGCCCTTCCCGTGTGCTGCAGCGATACTGACAAGAGCACGCCGGCAGGATGTACTTCTCTGCCCACCATTCCTTGCATAGGGCTGAGTGGCTGAGAAGCCTCTGTGCTGAGTGCCTGGTGGCACCAGGTCAAGTCAGGCCTTGTGTGTGCAAGGTGGCAGTGGATACCCCGAAATGTGACTCTGTATCTGGCAATTAGGTGCTCATGGTCTGCAAATGAAAACGGCTGCTTTTTTAAAATCTTGTCATAGTTAGACTTCCTCCACCCTTTTAAGAGCTTGAATTCCAGCTTTTCCTTGGAGACTGGAACAAAAAGAAGGGCTTCATCCTATGGAAAGACGTAGTTATGGGTATGCTTCACATTATCTAGTTTACTAGTTTTCTTTCTTTTTTTCTTTCAACAAAAGAAAACTATATTAAATGCACTCTATAGTGTATTTTCATAATTCAGTACATTTTCATAGATTATGAAGAGTTTAGTTGGAAAACTAAAAGTTTAAAGGCAATATAAATTTTAAAAATGACTATTAAGAGTTGCACAAATGAGATTAAAATATCTTCCTCATGAACCTTCCAAATGCTCTTTTTATACCAGCAGTTGATGAATTGTTGTTTATTCAAGCATTTTTATAAGGAATTTTAAAAATTTTTGCCTAAAAAGTATGTGAAATTCTAGCCCAAATGAGTACTTGTCAAGAAGTTATACATAAATTAAAACTGAGCTAAGAATAACAGTACAACCTGAACTATAATTATAGTGTGGTGTTAGGATCTAAATCTGCAGTAACTTTTTAGAAGTAATCATTTTTAAAAGTAAAAACAAGTCTTCATTCTTGAAAAATATCCTAATTCTTAAGCAGTATCAAGGCATCAACTTTTAAAGGTATTTTTCATAAAGCTACATTATTTTAGGCTTATGAGCAAGAGTTAGGCCTTGTAAAGTAATTTCTCTTTGTTAAAATTATTTTGAAACCTTATATTTCTGCAGTTTTAGAGAAGACTTTCTAAGGAAGGGGGTTACAAGACTTACGAAAAGATCACTGAAATGTTCATCTCCTTGGTTTCTATTTGTTTGTTTGTGCTTTCAACTTTATTTATTTATGTTATGGCCGACTCAGCCTGCCCTGGAGGCAGAGCCTAAGCAGCATCAAGTAATGATCTTCTTGTTTATAAATTACATCTTGTGCTGTATCTTCTTATAACAATGGGTAAAACAATTGATATTCTAAGGTATATATTTTTTAATTTTAATTTTATTTATTTATTTTTTTTCTTGTTTCAGAACCTTTGTTTGTTTATGCACTCATTTTTATGGCCGGCTCAGCCCGACCCCAGGGCAGGGCTGGTGCAGCATGTGGTGCCAGGGATCGAACCTGAAGCGGCCCAAGCTTTCCTAAGCAGGCTCTTTAGACCACTGAGCCAACCCACCAGGCCCCTAAGGTATATTTTTAAAAAACACATCATAGATCAGCCAAATAGCTCAGCAGACTAAAGCTTCTCCATAGGCAGGGTCTGGGTTTGATCCCCAACGTGTCATGATGGTCCAGGCCCCAGGGCACGCTGAGATGGCGACTGAGACTCCATGTGGTGGTGCGCCTGCCTGTAATCCCAGCGCTTGGGAGCTGAAAACAGGAGAATCACTAATCACTACAAGTCCGATGTATGTAGTGAGACCTTACACACCCTGCGGACCCTGTACTAAAAAAAATAAAAATAAATAAAATAAGTAATATATCATGGCTATATGAAAGGTTAGGAGTGGCAATATAACCTGAATACCCTAACATTCTTGATCACTATAATAGTCTTTTAGGAACAGTGAAATGTGATGATTGGGTTTGTGATTTTTTTTTTTTTTTTTTTTTTTTCTGTATTTAGAGCAGAGCCTATGTTATAGGCTATTACAATGTCATAAGCTGGTTATGAGTAACTCCACTTTGTAAATCTGGCTTCACTTTGCTGGAAGTAGATTAAGAGTTAAACTTTAGTTCACACCGCCCCCCCATAAACCATGGAACGTGCTAAGCCTCTTAGAGACAAAATACAACCACAGGTGTTCCAGGGTTCAAATTGAGAACTGACTTAGCCCTACCTTAGTTAAAACAAGACTCCCTACACCAAAACGAACTATGCACTTGCCTTTGTTTATTCTGAACTCCATTTTTTCTTTTGTTTAACCAAACCTTTGTACCCTCCTTGTTGTAAGCTGACTCTGCTCTCCCTCTCAGTAACAAACTTTGTGATTGTTGCATTGTAAAACCTTGTTCTTTTTAGGATCCCCAACCCTCATCACCCATGCTCTCCCTAATTACAGACATTCCAGGCGCCAAGTGTCCTTCCTGTAACTCAAAATCTAAAATGTGAAGGCACCCAGCCGTGTTCCTTCTTCCCCCGCTCCACTTCGCATGTTCCAGGATGCGCCAACCACAGCTATGCTGTAACCTTGACTGTCTGTGCCTGGCCGATTATGCGCGTAGCTTTGTTCCAACTTGCTCTGAGGGATCTATCTTACCCAAGAAAACCCTGGCCTTGCCAGGGACACTTGATGACGCCCTCTCCCTATTTCCAGAATACCACGGCCCAGTTGAGGACACTTTATGACTCATTTTTGCACCCCAGCCCTGTGGATTCTCCTTTTATTTATTTATTTTAATTACTATTTTTTAAAAGTAATAAAAAATGGTATTTCCCTTTAAATTCTTCACTCGCCTGACCCACAGGAGAGTGTGGCCGCTGGGCTCAACTGATAAAGCACTCAAAATTTTCTTTTTGTGTTTGGGTCTTTGTTTTTTTTAGCGATGTGGAACAGTCTACAGGGTGTTCAGGGTGATCAGTAGGTAGATCAGACTCCTAATGACCCCGCCTGTTTATAGCCTCCAGCGGCGCACCCCACCATACCCAGTCTCAATCCCTGTCTCAGCGTGCCCGGGAGGAGGGTCCAGAACAGCAGGCTGGAGATCGAACTCCAGCCACTGCTCTGTGCTCAAGCAGGTGCGTTAGCCCACTGAGGTATCAGGCTGGCCCTGGGGTTCGTGATCTTGTTAGAATATTTCATTGGTCCCTTCAAGTATTTAGGAGAGTGAGAACTTGGAAAAGTTACTTAGCTTAATAAAAGTATACTTACTCAGCAATATTCTTGATTTTATTTAATCATTCATTCATTCATTCATTCATTCATTTCTATAGAGTAGAGAGTCTTCAGGTTCTCACTAGGCAGATCAGACTCACAGCAATCCTTCTGTTTTCAGGCTCCTCAGTGCTGGGATTACAGGCGCGCGCCACCACACCCAGTCTCAATCACCATGTCAACCCTCCCCGGGGGTAGCGCCGACCTGATAGATCAGGGATTGAGCCCCACGCTCCTGTGTCTGCCTAAGCAGGTGCTTTAATCCTCTGAGCTATCTGGCCGGCTCAATCTTTAAATTTTAAGTAAGAATTTATAGATGAAAAATTAAAACGTTATGTGATACATTATATTACAATAATTTTGGTTCTTTCAGAAAAACTAAAGAGCTCTAAAGAAAGAATTTGAAGAGAGCCCTGGGAAATGGAAACATATTCACAGTTCTAGGATAAACAAAATTAATATCACCAAAACAGTGATATTATCAAAAGCAATCCTTACTAAAGAACCAGAAGCATTCTTCACAAAACAAACAGACAAGCAAGAAAGCCCCAAAAGCTGGAGCAGAAGAGATTCACAGCAGCCAGCAAGGTGCAGGGCGAAAAGAGCAGAGCGAAACCGTCGCAGTCCCCAATGTCCGGTTACACTAAAAAGCACAGTAACAAAAGAAGCATGATACCGGCGCAATTTTAACTTTTCCTGTTTTTTTTTTTTTGAGTTAGGAAGTTATTTTTTCCTTGTTTATTCCCCTGTAATTATATTGTTACTGTTTTATTGGCTAAGCAACTGTATATTTTTCAAATATTACGAAACATTTTGTTAAGTATATCTAAATAATTATATTGATTTACTGTTTGTGCAGATTGTATTTTACTGCCATCTTTCATTCGCTGCTCATATTCGTTTTATATGAAGTCGTTTTCTTTTTCCGTTTCTGTGGGAAAGGCTTACAGCTTCTTACGTAGCACAAGTCACCATATGGACAATGGCTCCGAGGCGTGTAACTCAGGGGATAGGATTTTCTGCCTTCCAAGCTTCGGATATTCTCTTACTATTTTTTTCAAGAGGGCTGGCCAAACTGCTCAGCAGAATAAAGCACCTGAAAGCAGGCTCAGGGGCAGGGGTTCGATTCCCAGGCCTGCTGTGCTGGCCCAGTCACCCAGAGCACATTGAGACAGCAACTGAGACTGGGTGTGGTGGCATATGACTATAATTCCAGCTCTTGGAAGGCTGTAAAATGGGGATCTCAAGGAGTCCGATTTAGTAGTGAGACTCTGAACACCCTGTAGACATTTCCCTAAAATACAAAAAAAAAAAAAAAAAAAAAAAAAAAAAAAAAAAAAAAAAAAAAAAA
>PVJA010054947.1:0-11364 GCA_004027025.1 Myocastor coypus | reverse complement strand
AAAAAAAAAAACACACCTCTCTCTTACACACACACACACACACACACACACACACACACACACACACACACACGTCTGCTAAATTCACAGATAGATTTTCAATCCTGCTTTAGCATTATATCTGTGGTTGAGGTTTTCTGACTTGGTAGTTTTCTTTTTTGTCTTTCTGAGATAGGGTCTTGCTATACATTTGAGGCTGGCCTTGAACTCACTTTTGTAGCCCAGGCTGGCCTCAAACTCACACTGATCCTCCTGCCTCAGCCTCTCAAATGCTGGGATTGTAGGCATGGGCCACCACGCCCAGATTGCCTTGGTAGTTTTCCAATCAGGCTCTGCAGACAATTTTCATGGCTCCACTTCCAGAGCTCTGACTGAAACTGAAGGCCTGCGTGTGGGCAGTTTGTTTCAGTTCTCACAAGGAACAGCTGGCCTGAAGAGCTAGGTTATAAATTTTTGAGAATGTGTATATTTAGTTTTGCTTTCGGTTGGTTAGTTTTGGGAAGTGTAGGGACTTAGGGGTGATTGTCAACCATTACGTGCTAGAAAATGCAGCAAAAACAGCACCCTCAAAAGCAAAGGCTCCAGGTGTCCAGTGAAGTACTTAGTTGTGGTCTTTACCCAGCGTGCTCTGTGTGAAGCAAGCAGCCCCTCCTAGCCACCCTGGAATGTTTCTATAGGGGCTTCTGGTTTTCTTAAGGGGATTTTAGTGTGACAAATTGAGTTTGAAAAAAAAAAAAATTGAGTTTGCAGAATGAATAGTCATAGTTTCTTCCATGTGCTTTCTCACTGGCCCCACATGTTCTATGTCATCAAATATCCCCAACTACCTGGGCCTACTGTCCTCCACATGCTATACTCTCATGCCTTGCTGTGTTTATGCCATTTCATTTCCTTAAAATTCCCTTTCCCGGGCTCAGCGGGATGGCTCAGTGGTCTAGAGAGCCTGCTTGGGAGCTTGGGTGGCTCCAGGGATTGAGGTTCGATCCCCGGTACCACATGCTGTGCTGGCCTTGCCCCCGGGGTGGGCTGAGCCAGCCATAAAAAAAAAAAAAAAAAAAAAAAAAAAAAAAAAAAAAAAAAAAAAAAAAAAAAAAAAAAAAAAAAAAAAAAAAAAAAAAAAAAAAAAAAAAAAAAAAAAAAATGAGTGAATGGACAGACAAGGGTTCTGAAACAAGAAAAAGAAAAAAAAAATTAAAATTAAAATTAAAAAAAAATTCCCTTTCCCACAGCAGCATAACCAGCTCTGTCTTGCTGGGTTTCAGGGTCTGTATGCTACAACACAGTAGTGGGGTGGGGCACCTGTAGCTAGCACCCACTGTCCTATCGCAACACCTTCTCAAAGTCCATCCAAATGTACACTCAACCCATGTTGTTTGTGCATCCAAATAGCTGTGGAAGCTACCTGAAAGCAGATACCCTGACTTGTCGCTGTCTGTCTGGTTAGCTGGTACTACAGAAGGGTCTGCTCTATACAGCCTTATGGGAATGAATGCAGGCATGAGTGGGTGAACAGGGGCATGAGCAAGTGAGTGTGGGTGTGAGTGAATGGGGGGTGAGTGACTGATTGGGAGCATGAGTGAATGGGGGCGTGAGTGAATGTCGGTGTGAGTGAATGGGGACAGGGGTGTGGGTATGAGTGACTCAATGGGGGCATGCATATGGGCATAAGTAAATGGGGCTGTGAGTGACTCAATGGGGGCATCCCTGGGTGAATGTGGCATGAGTGAATGGTGTGAGTGAGTGAGTGGGGGTTGTGAGAGACTGCAGGGGACATGAATGAATGTGTGCTTTATTTGCTAAGTGGAATCACATTCCTTTTTTTTTTTTTTAATTTTAGGGAAGGGTCTACAGGGTGGTCAGGTTCTCACTAGTAGATCAAACTCATAGTGATCTGCCTGTTTACAGGCTCCCAAGAACTGGGATAATAGGGGTGTACCACCATGCCCAGTCTCAATTGCCCTCTCAGTGTGACCCAGGGGCAGGGCTGGCATAGCAGGCCAGTGGGTGGAACCCCCAGCCTCGGTGTGGGCTTGTAGGAAGTTTAATCTGCTGAGCTATCTGGCAGGCCCTGGGATCACATTCCTTAAAATAACTAAAGCTCTGAAATCCAACAGCAGCTGATTATTGTGAGTTCCAGAGGAAACGTCTGAGTATTTCCTTATTATTAGGAAACTCACAGCTCTCTGGCCAGGGAGCCAAACAGAATTACAGGCACAGGACAAGACAGGATATGCTGGTGGGTGCAGACGCTCTGCTTTCCCAAGGGGAAGGGAGGCCAGGAGGTGTGCATGGGAAAAGTTCGCAAAGCAAATCTGCTGCTTGGGGTGAAGGGGAGGCTGTCCTGGGGTCAGTGAGGTCCTCAAAGCCATGAAGAGGGAACCTTAGAAGAACAGAAGGTTAGCTGGGCGTGGTGGTGCACGCCTGTAATCCCAGCACTCAGGAGGCTGAGGTGGGAGGATCGGTGAGAGTTCGAGACCAGCCTGGGCTACAAAACTGAGCTCAAGGCCAGCCTCAACTGTACAGCGAGACCCTGTCTCAAAAAGACAAAAAAAAAACAAAAAACAAAAAACAGAAGGTTGGAGAAAGCCCCTGTTCACCATCACTCTGGCAAGTCACAGATTTTTTTTTTCTCCTGCTCTCTCTGCACTGAACCATCTCCTGGTTTTGTTTAGGTGATAGCTATCTTTATATAAAAGACAAGCCAGGGATTGGGAGATAGTTTGACCATCTAAGCACTTGCCTGCAAGTGCAAGGACCCAAGTGCAATCCCCAGCACCACATGCCATGCCAGTCACATGCTGTGCCAGCCACTGAAACAGAGTATAGTGACATACACCTTTAATCCCAGTGCTGGGGAGGCTGAGACAAGAGTATCACTATGAGTATGAGCTGCATAACAAGACTCTGCCAAATCAATCAGTCAGTCCTATCTGTCTGTCTGTCTGTCTGTCTGTCTGTCTATCTATCTTAAAAAAAAAAAAAGACAAGCCAGATGTGATGGAGCACACTTACAATTCCAGAATACTTGAGGCAGAGGCAGCAAGATCACAATTATGAGCCTACCCCAGGCAATTTAGCATAACCCTGTCAAAATAAAAATATAAAAAAGGGTTAAGGATGTAGCTCAGTGTTAAGGCCTTCTCAGACAGGCTATTGGTGGACTCTGAGGTGTAAAAGGTGAGATTTTGCCAGGCCAAAAGACAGCATTGAACCAAACATATAGAAAGGCTCTGAGTGTCAAGGGTGGACATTCTCCAGAATGGGCACACAGCACAGATACCAGGCCTGGTCCTGGCCCCACCCAGTCCTTTTGAGACCCTGGGAGAGCCCCTTCCTCAGTGTCTATTCCCACTGACAAATGGACATAGCCATAGTCACTCACAAAGCACCCTTTCCATAGCAGCAATTGCCCTGGGAAAAGGACAAGATCACTAGCTTTCCATGGACCAGAGAAATGGTATGGGGAGCCATCAAGCCTGGCCTTAGTGTATCAGAGCTAAAGTGAATGCTAACTGTTGGGCTGACTCAGTACACAACCTGAAATGTGAAACAGATTACATTTATTGATAGCACTGTGTTTCAGGAAAAGCCTTTAAGTAGTAGGAGGTGGTCATGTTCATGTCCTGGTGATAAATGTATTAAAATTATAATATTTTCTGAACAGATTGCATCATATCATGGACAATAAATAGTATCAATTTTCTTCTCTCTTTCTCTCTCCATTTACTTATATATTTAAATGGAGGATCTTGCTAATTTTCCCAGACTGAGGTCAGATTTGTGATTCTCCTGCCCCAGGTTCCCAGAGTACGGGGATTATAGCTGTGTGCCACTATACATGGCCCATTTTTCTTGAATTAATCAGCTTTGTTTATTCATGTCCAAGAAAATATCTGCCAACTACCCAAATCTAAATGTCCACAGTTCACTCACCATTTGTTCTTTGGGGAAGAAATGTCTCATGAAACAATGGCAATTCAAACAACTATGTAAACATATTTCCTCAACAAAACAATGATAGGGTCATGCATCACAGGGAACTGTTTTAACGAGTGACAGACAGCCTCTATGACAGTGGCCGCGTAAGATTAGGACAGAGCTGCTGGGCATGGTGGTGCACGCCTGTAATTCCAGCACTCGGGAGGCTGAGGCAGGAGGATCGGTGTGAGTTCGAGACAAGCCTGGGCTACAAAAGTGAGCTCAAGGCTAGCCTGAACTGCATAGCGAGACCCTGCCTAAAAAAAAAAAAAAAAAAAAAAAAAAAAAAAAAAAAAAAAAAAAAAAAAAAAAAAAAAAAAAAAAAAAAAAAAAAAAAAAAAAAAAAAAAAAAAAAAAAAAGATTAGGACAGAGCCAAGAAGTCCTATTGCCCAGTGACATAGCCTTGGTGTTGATGTAGACAGGCCTGCTATGCTGCCAGTTGTGTAAATGTGCAGTGTACATAATTGTGTAAGGTGTGTGATTCCTGTGGGAAGACACATAACTGTGTTCCTGGTCTGTGCACGAACTCCACTTCTCATTACTACTTTAGAGTGAACCCTTCCTACTTATTAAAAAAGTGTGCTGGGTTACCACCCATAGCGTCTGTGATGCTCCATGTGCTTCTCCATCATTTTTTCCAGCTCCATCTGTGCGCATGCATGCATGTACAGTGATGTTCATGGCGACAAACTCTCTTAAAGACACATTTTTCAGAAGGCACTCATTAGAGACCTATTCATGTTTGAATTGGGTAGGCAGCAGAGCTACCTCATCCAAACTTCCTATTTTGTTCCTCAAAATATTGAAAAGCCTCATACTCTGGGCTTGAGATTTAGTAACCTTTACTAGACTTATTTGTAAGTCTAGTAAAAATTATTTGTATAATTATACAAATTTGTATAATTTACAAGTGAACTTTTAGGGTAAATGTTCTCATCTTTGATAAAACTCCAAATCTATACTTCTGACTTCACAGTTCCTTTCTTCAAAGAGAAGAGTTCCATGTATTATAATAATTATAATAATAATTATTACTATTACTAGTATTCTGTGGTACTGAGGATTGGCCCCAAGGTTATTATTATTTTTGTGTGTGCCCTGGGGATTAAACTGTTGTCCTTGTTCTCACCTAAGTTTGCCTAAACTTGCCTAAGCAGGCACTTTAGACCACTGAAATATCTTGCTCCATCTGGCCCCAAGATTTTGAACCAAGTTCATATATATATATGTGTGTGTGTGTGTGTGGTGTGTGTGTGTGTGTGTGTCTTCCAGCCCTTCTGTGTTTTTATTTCTTTTATTTTTTTGAATTTTAAAATTAGTTTTAATAAGAAATAACATTGAGACAGTTTCAAATCATGTTAGTTGATGTTAGTTAGTTAGCCACAATAATTGATACAATGCATATTGTTGTCTTCATAGTACTTGTTCAGACTACAAGATGCAGACATAAGTTTTCTAAAGACTATTGGTAGAAATATTTTAGAAGAAATTACAAGATTGAACTAAGAGAAAGTAGTTGTATGTATAGTCCAATATTCCATAATAGTAGTGGATTATCAGCAGAACTGGCAATGTTAGAAGCTGTTGACGAGCCTTTTACAACTCATCTTACTAATCTGGCTTTACTTTTTATGTCTCATGGTTAAACTTTTCTGCTGGGTGGTTAAGTCTAAGTTAAAGCAAGACCTATATAGCAAAACATATAATTCTCATATCTGACAAGGTCAGTCAAATCCCCTCAGGATTTACCTTGAAATCATGTACAGTGTTTTGTAGAACTTTTGTCAGTGTCAGCTCAGCCATCTGGATGAGTCAAAACCATTGCTTGATCAGTTTGCTCTCTGTGAAAGCCTGAGAGAATGTTTTCTCTCTAGATGACTCTACTTAGGCATATTATACATCATCAATCCATTTCCTCTGTGGCCCCATAATCTCCTTGAACAGAAAATTTGGGCCATCACTGCTTTAGAGGATGTTACAATACAGGTTCTCTTATGTCCTGATTCCTCACTGATCTTGAAGGGCTAGGGCCAAAATATTGGCTAATCTTGTAGCCCTTCTTTTTATCTAGCTTTTGGTCTGCAAACTTAGGTTCTTAACCCTCCAGAAGAGAAGCTAAGTGATACTATTACTCTATAATATAGATACTACTGTCTTTCTAAATATGAAATACCTCAGACTTAACATGGAACTGGTATTGTCCATCAATTATTGATATTCTAATAAATCCATATAGAATGTATTTTTAAAAAACTGTTACAAAAAATAAAAAAATAAAAAAAACTGTTACACTTTTTTACATAGAAATTTATTTATTTATTTTTTAAGAGTAAAAAATAGCAGAAACAAAAATAGAAAAAAACAGTAACAAGTGAGAGTACATGTAGTACAGAATTTTTTTTTTTTTAAACCTTTGTTTGTTTATTCACTCATTTTTATGGCCGGTTCAGCCTGCCCCGAGGGCAGGGCTGGCGCAGCATGTGGTGCCGGGGATCGAACTGCGGTCCCTGAAGTCGCCCAAGCTCTCCCAAGCAGGCGCTCTAGACCACTGAGCCATCCCGCCAGGCCCCTAGTACAGAATTTCAAAACAAGAAAAATTTAACAATGGTTGCATTACATATTTTCATCATCAAATCAATATAGATCAACAGACATAGGTATGTAAGACTGATCAAACAATTAAACATTAACATTTTCAATAAACATTAATTTTTTAACTCTTTCAAATGAATTATGTATTTAAGTCACTCTTGTAAAAGAAATTGTAGGGGTTGAGAATGCAGAAAACACAAGCAAGGTCCTGAGATTGATTCTTGGTACTGGCCAAAATTTATTTATTCATTTATTTCTTCTTTTGAGTCCTTACACTAGGGAGACTATATGATATTTGCATATGTAGGTCTGGTTTATTTCACATATGAGTATATGTTCAAGATACCTCCATTTATATATGAAGTCTTCTAGTTTATCATTCCCTATAGCTCAATAATATTCCATTTTCTGAAAATGCCATATCTTTTTCAACCATTCTTCAGATGATGGGCATTTTGGTTGTTTCCAGGATTTAGCCATCACAAATTGTGCTGCTATAAACATAGGTGCACAGATATCACTATGAAATGATGTTTTTAGTTCTTACACAGAAATGTAAAAATCAAAGCATATACAAAATTGTAGCTGGTCAATCCTATGACATTTTTCCTTGTGTCATTTTCTCCATGGATATTTGTCTATGAACTCTTTGCCTACCTCAATGTATTCAAGGTTTTCTCCTACTTTCTCTTTCAGGAGATTTAGTGTTTGTCTTTTTTTTTTTTTTTTATCCTAAGTATTTTATTGTATGTTGACACCAGTGTATATAGAATACCCTCGTGAAATAGAAATTCATGAAAATCCAGAGAGGTAGATGTTAAGGACTAACAAAAGTAGAAGTTTGTATGTTATGGCACATGTTAAGAAAGGGGAAGGTTTTGTACAGGCTTCAATTTTCTTTTTTCTGAATAGTCACTGGTGGGTTAAAAGTGGTGTGGGAAACTCTCAAGAATTCATTTGACTACAAAAAGGAACAGACTTTCTGTGGTCTGAAGGGATTGATACTTGAAGATACTCCAGTCAGCAGAGGAGCCAACTCGAGGGCCAAGGGCAGCGCAATGAGGGTTGGCAGGGCCAGACAGAGAGGCACACACGGGGCGGGACTCCAAACTTTGTCTCTTAAGTTTCTTTTTTTTTAATAGAATTTATTTTATTTTATTTTTATCTTGTTTCAGAACTTTTGTTTGTTTATTTATTTTTATGGCCGGCTCAACTTGCCCTGAGGGCAGCGCTGGTGCAGCATGTGGTGCTGGGGATCGAACCGTGGTTCCTGCAGCCGCCTAAGCTTTCCTAAGCAGGCGCTTTAGATCACTGAGCCATCCTGCCGGGCCCCTAGTGTTTGTCTTTTAATATGTAGATCTTTAATCCATTTTGAATTTAGTTTAGTGTATGGTAATAGATGCTTTTTTCTATTCTCTTAAAACAAACATTCACTTGAGAGAGAGTATAGCAATAATTGAAATTACATTAGAAGCAGCACACATCTAGAAGACTAGAATGACAAGCATTCCAAGTATGGTTTTAGTCTTGCATTTTGCTACTCTGAGTGTCAAGAACCTGTTGGAGATTCTTAGGACCATTGTCTAATTCATTCTGCATACCTAAGTGCATAATTTTTCACCTATCAAGTTTCCTAACTTGTCTGTTTGCTGTCTCTTCATTGTTTAATCCTTAAATTCTTGATTTCCATTTAGCTGTGTTATGCCTTTCCCTTTTTATTTTTTCTTTTGTGTTCTTACACTAGGGAGACTATACAATATTTACAAATGTAGGTTTGGTTTATTTATTTCACTTGTGATTATATCTTCAACATACATCCAATTATATATGAAGTCTTCTAGTTTATCATTCTTTATAGCTGAATAATATGCCATTGTATAAAACCACATCTTTTTCAACCAATCTGATTGGTTGAACCAACCAATCATGATTCAGCTATCACAAATTGTGCTGCTATGAACATAGGTGGACAAACATCACTATGATATGATGTTTTTAGTTCTTCTGGGAAAATTCCCAGTAGGGGGACAACTGGTTTGAATGGGATTTCCAGTCCTAATTTATAAAGAAGTCTCCACACTGATTTCCATAATGATTGCAACAGTCTGCATTCCCACCAGCATGTGAAGTGTTCCTTTTTCCCCACAGCCTCTCCAATATTTTGTTTTTGATTGATTTCTTTATGATAGTCACTCTTTCTGGGGTGAGATGGTATCTAAGTGTTGTTTTAATTTGCATTTCACAAATGGCTAGTGATACGGAGCATTTCTTCATGTATTTATAGGCTTGTCGTATTTCTGCCTCTGAGAAGTATGTGTTCATCTCAGATGATCATTTCTGAATTGGGTCTTTGAATTTTGGGACCCTAATGTTTTTTAGTTCTGTATAAATTTTAGGTCGAAGACCTTTATCTGAATACTTATTAGGTAAAATTGTTTTGAAATTTGTGGGTTGTCTTTTCATTCTGTTCGTAATTTCTTTTGATATGTAAAAACTCTTCAGCAAGAGGAGATTCCAGTAGTTGATTCTTTCAAGTGTTAAACATGCATTTTGATTTTTGTCTATGAGCTCTTTGCCTACCCCAATGTGTTCAAGATTTTCTACTACTTTCTCTTGCAGAAAATTTAGTGTTTCGCTTTTAATATTTAGATCTTTGATCCATTTTGAATTTAGCTTAGTGTATGGTGATAGACTTGGGTCTGGTTTTAATTTTCGACATGTAGAGAGCCAGTTTTTTCCAGCACCATTTGTTAAAGAGGCTATCTTTCTTCCAATAAACATGTTTGGGCCCTTTTTCAAAGATAAGGTGGCTGAGTGTGTTTGTGTTTGCTTGAGCATCTTCTAATCTATTCTATTGATCCTCAGGTCTATTTTTTGCCAATACTATGATGATTTTATCACTGTGGCTTTGTAGTACAATTTTAGGTCAGGAATTGTAATGCCTCCTGACTTATTTTTGCTGCCCAGGATTGTCTTTGCTATTGTAGGTCTTTTCTGGTCCCAAATAAATTTTAGGTATTATTTCTCCAAGTCTGTGAGGTATGTTGATGGTATTTTGATAGGGATTGCATTAAACCTGTATAATAGTTTAAGGAGTATTGCCATCTATAGGTAGAACAATGTTGGTTCTACCTATCCAGGAGCAAGGAATATCTTTCCATTTTCTGAAATCATCTAGGATCTCTTTTTTCAAAGTACTGTAGTTTTCATTGAAAATAATTTTTACTTCTTTAGTTAGATTAATTACTAAGTATTTCATTTTCTTCGGTGCTATCATAAAAGGTATTGTTTCTCTAAATTCTCTCTCAGTGTGTTTGTTATCTGTGGAGAGGAATGCTATTGACTTTTGTGTGTTGACTTTGTATCCTGCTATGCTACTGAATTTGTGTATTAATTCTAGTAGCTTCTTGGTGGAGATTTTTGAGTCTTCCAAATAGACTATCATATCATCTGCAAATAATGATAGCTTAATTTTGTAATTTCCTATTTTATTCACTTTATTTCTCTCTCTTGTCTAACGGGTGTAGCTAATGATTCAGAACTCTATTGAATAGGAGAGGTGATAGAGGCTATCCTTGTATTGTACCAGGTCTGAGAGTAAAAGACTTCAGTTTTTCCCTATTTATTTATTTATTCATTTATTATTTTTAAAGAAATTTATTTATTTATTTATTTATTTTTTCTTGTTTCAGAACTTTTGTTTGCTTATTTATTTATTTTTATGGCCGGCTCAGCCTGCCCTGAGGGCAGGGCTGGTGCAGCGTGTGGTGCTGGGGATCGAACCGTGGTCCCTGCAGCCGCCTAAGCTTTCCTAAGCAGGTGCTTTAGACCACTGAGCCATCCTGCCAGGCCCCATCCCTATTTAGAATTATGTTAACCATTGGGTTGTCATAGATGATTTTTATCAGACTGAAATAGAGGCCATTTATTCCAATTTTCTGTAGGACTTTGAACATGAATGAGTGTTAGACTTCGTCAAAAGCCTTTTCTGTATCTATTAAGATGATTATGTGGTTTTTGGTTTTGTCTCTATTCATGTAGTGTATTATGTTTATAGATTTGCATATATTGAACCATCCTTGCATCCCTGGGATGAATCCTACCTGGTCATGGTGTATTATTTTCTTAATAATTTGCTGTATTCTATTTGTGAGGATTTCATTGAGGATTTTTGCATCTATGTTCATGAGAGAAATTGGCCTGTAGTTCCCTTTTTTGGTTGCATTCTTCTCTGGTTTGGGTATCAATATAATACTTGCTTCCAGGAATGATTTTGGGAGGATTGTTTCCTTTTCAATTTCATTAAAGAGTTTGAATATTGGGATTATAGCTTGTGTAAATTTCTTATAGAATTTGGCTGAGAATCTATCAGGACCTGGACTTTTCTTTGTCAGTAGGTTTTCTATTACATTTTGTATTTCATTGGCTATTATTGGGTTGTTGAGCATTCTTATGTCTTCTTAATTCACTTGATTCACTTGGTCCTCAATTCTGTGAGAGTAAAGATTCTCAAAGTAGCTATTTATGATCTGGATCTCCAATGGGTCTGTGATAATTTTGCCCTTTTCATTCCTTATTGCTTGAGTTTTAGTTTTTCTTTCCTTTTTTGATGCAGTTAGCTAGAGGCTTATTAATTTTCTTTAATGTTTCAAAGAACCAGCTTTTTGACTTGTTAATTGTTTGTATTGTTTTCTTTGTCTTGACTGAATTCCTGCTCTAATCTTTTTTTTTTTTTTTTTTTTTTTTTTTTTTTTTTTTTTTTTTTTTTTTTTTTTTTTTCTTTTTTTTATTTA
>PVJA010054946.1:0-11365 GCA_004027025.1 Myocastor coypus | reverse complement strand
TTTATTCATTTATTTTATGGCTAGCTCAGCCTGCCCTGAGGGCAGGGCTAGCACAGCATGTGGTGCCGGGGATGGAACTGCAGTCCCTGCAGCCGCCTAAGCTTTCCTAAGCAGGCGCTTTAGACCACTGAGCCATCCTGTCAGGCCCCGGGAAGCATTGTTTACCAGCATGCAAAACTGTTTCCAGTTCATGCAGTGGTAATGAGAAATGAAGTAACTTTGAAAACTGTGAGGTTAAATTTGACGTTGGCATGCTAGCGCATCCCTATAATCTGCGCCCGCAGGAGGCTGAGGCAAGAGGGTCACTGAGAGTTTGAGGCCAGCCTGGGTTACATAGCAAGTTCAAGAACAGTCTGAGCTGCCTATCAAGACTCTGTCTCAAAAAACTAAAAAAAAAGAACCCCCAAACAAAGCCAACAAAAAACCTGAAAACGACCTTGACCAGGAGCATAGGAACGACACAGGGAACCTTTCGTTATGTTCCTTGGACCTGTGATGGGGACAAGTAAAATCTTGCAGATGGCTTCCAGGCCTCGAGCCCCTACTGGCTGTGAGGGCCATGCACACCTGTGCAGAGTGGGAGATCTGGGATTGTGGGGGTCCTCTGTTGGTGGTGCCTGGGCATCCGGCTCCCACGACAACACACCTCAGAGGGCCTCCCTGGGGAATGAGGCCCAGGCGCGTCTGCCCTGAAGTCAGGCCCCAGCTGACCCCCCCCCCCCATCTCTCCTCTGAGGGCTCCAGTAGGACTGAGGCAGCTGCTGGCCTGAGGGCCGCTGGTCAGGGAGTTGGTGGAAGGGGAGTCGTTCCTCGGGCACCTTGGCCAGAGCCAGGGAAGTTGCACTTGGGGCTGGCAGGCTTTCTGGGCTCCTTGAGCACTCGGTGGGTGGCTTGTGCACACTGGATGTCAGGCTTGGTCGTCCCGCAGCTGTTACCTGGGAGGTGCGTCTCTAGCCCACTCCCTTCAGGCTTTATCGTTTTCCTGCCACTCAGTGTGAGCAGCTTCTCACAATGGCTGCTCCACAGTTTAGCTGGCAGTTGGCGGCAGCGGGGGGTTTGATGGTTGTAGGAAAAAAAATTGAGGACGGCAAAGTTTGACAACTGTGCTGGTATACTGGGTTCAATTTAATATTACATTTTGGAACTGTAAATTGTGAGGTATTTAGATTTTTGGTTTAATAAAGTTGTATAAATTTTTTTTTAAAGCATCGGAAAACATCTCCCGAAACCTAAGAATGCTTTTTAGAGCTTTGGTGCCATCTTGTGGAAACTTCATGAATCACAACTTACTCATCCCCCACCCTCCCACTCCCCATCCCTGTGCTGAAACCACAGCCAGCTCAACACACCCGTTTTTTTTTTTTTTTTTTTTTTTTGTCTTTTTGAGACAGGGTTTCGCTATGCAGTTGAGGCTGGTCCTGAGCTCACTTTTGTAGCCCAGGTTGGTCTCGAACTCGCACCAATCCTCCTGCCTCAGCCTCCCGAGTACTGGGATTACAGGCGTGAGCCACCACGCCCGGCTTGACGAGTTTTTTGTTTTATTTATTGGACTTGGTGATTTTTTTTTTTTTTTTTTTCATTCTCTTCTTTTACAGGTACATTTTAGATATACATACTGGTAACATTTCTCATAGGAAACCAGTACCTGTATGTGATCTCCTGCTTGTTTCCCATTCCCTTCCCCCACTTAGAAGTTGCTTCCACTTTTTCTACGGCTTCTCCCTCCCTCCCTTCTTTCCTTCCCTCTCCCTCCTCTGACCTTTGTTCTCATCTGAACATTTTCTTCCCATTTCCCAGTAGCATACATTTTGGTCCTTATTTACACCTGCAGTTTCTCACCCCGAACAACAGGTATTTACACACATGTACGATTAAGCGTCTGCTCTTGGTACATTGATTTCCCAAGAATGACTCAAGCTGAATCATATAGTGGAATTTTGCCTTTGATTTATTCTCAGTGCTCATTAGTAAGGTTCAGTCTTGTCTTTTTCTTTTTAAATATATTTGGTACAGGGTCTCACTGCGCAGCGTGGACTTGTAGTGATCCGTTTTCAGCCTTCCCAGTGCTGAGATTACAGGTGTGAGCCACCATGCCTGAACTCCATTGCCGGCTCAGCGTGCCCCTTAGCAGGGCCGGAAATCGCATCCTGGTCCTTGTACTTGCCTAAGCAAACACTTAAGTCGGCTGAGTGATCTTGCCAGCCCTAAATTTCAGTCTTCTAAAAATGAAGAAATTTCCTTAACCCGTTTTTTTGTAGGAGCTTTATTGAGCTGTAGCTTATATACCATTCAGCATACACACAGAAGTTATCACGTATTCAGACCTGTGTGAGCGGAGCCGCAATCCAAGCTTTTCATAACCTGCAAAGAAACACTGGGGCTGGGGAGAAAGCTTGGAGGTCTAGGAGACTGCCTGGCAAGCACAAGGACCCGGTACTGCATGTGCCAGCCCAGCCCTGGGCAGGCTGAGTTGGCACCCAAACAGGGCGTAATTGCAGTGCTGGGGAGGCTGAGACAGGAGGATCAGACTGTGAGCTGCAAGGAAGACTCTGTACCAAAATAAATAAACGGTTGTAAGAAAAGAAACTCCCTGTCCTTTGGCTGCTATGCCCTCCATCTCTTTCCCCAGCCTTGGAAAACCTATTGCATGAGCATGTCCGCTCTGCACATTGCATGTGAGTGGAATCAATACAGCTTCTCTCTGCATGACGCAGTCAAGGCTGACCTGTGCCATAGCACAGAGCACACCAAGTGACATGCCCTGCCTGCCAGTCTGCACAATCATCGGCTGAGGGGCCTGGCCTCTGGGCTTGGTTCTCATGCTGTGGACGCCCGTGTCCAGGGTGCTGCAAGCACTGCTCTGTGCCCTGTGGTAGGCGCCTAGCAGTGGCAGCTCCTAGAGCAGCTCCATGCTTCATGTTCTGCAGAACGGATGCATGACTTTGTGAAGTAGCTGAACCGTTTTACTTCTCCACAAGCCATGTATGAGGGTTTTGATGTCACTGTTTTTGTCTAGGCAAACTCAGCAATGTTTATTTTGGTGAGACAGGGTCTCCCTATGTGACCAGGCTGGCCTCAAATAAGTTCTGTGACCTAGGGTGGCCTCAAACTCACTGTGCTTCTCCTCTGCCAGGCTCCCAAGTGCTGGGTTACAGGTGGACACCACCATGGCCAGCGCAGTGTCCCTTTATGAAGCTGTATGTTTTAGTCACACCGTGTCCACACACATCGGGGACGAGAGCCACTTCCTTCATGCATCTGGACAGGTTGCTGTACACGTGGCTTCCTGAACATGCACAAAATCTGTAGCTGAGACTGAGAGCTGCTGACAGAGCCTCTCATTCTTGCTGGTCTAAAAAAATTTAACCCCCTAAGCTACGTTACTTACCAGTTTTGTTTAGACAGAATATATACTCAGTGTAAATCTTTTTCCTTGCAAGCACTCACTGAAAATGACCGGGACAGCCAGTCACCACTGAAGAGCCCGCTGCTGTCGACATCCAGGCCGCTAGTGTTTGGCAAGTCCAAGGGCACACACTCCCTGCACGGCGCTTGTGCCCTCGCCGCTTTGCCCTCTGGTGGCGGCCTGGCTCTTCCCACATCTTGGGAGTTACCAGAGCCACCCTGTCTCCGTCAGAAACCTGGAAGCACAAGTGTTGCCGTGCTGCCCCTTGCCTGCCACTGTTTTTCTCCCTCTCCTGGTTTCCAGCTACATGGGTGGGACGCGCGGGCAGCTGTAACCTGTAGGAGCCCCTGGCCCTGCACTTTTATGTGGGATTTGCTTAGTGGAATTCCTCATCCCCTGCTCCTTGTAGCTTTCACCAAATTTCAGCTCGTTTTCCTTTGTCTCAAGGTGATGCGGTTGATTATCAGAAGCAGCTGAAGCAAATGATTAGAGATCTAGCCAAAGAAAAAGACAGAGCCGAGAAAGAGTTGCCCAAAATGAGCCAGGTATGAATTTTCCTCTATGAAGAGATGAACTATTTGTCTGGTGATAAATGATGATCCAGCCCAGGACCCCTTATGTCCACAGCCCAGTACCTTGGGGCTCTTAAACTTTAGAATCCTGGGTCTTAGAACTTGAGGGAGCTGAACGCTGCTGAAACAGGCGCTCAGTCTTCACTGCTTAGAGAGGTTTTGTCAGTTCCTTTGTCCAGATTATGACTTCCTCTGAGGATGTTAGCAAGATTGAGGGCCCCTGTGGGTAGTTTTCCTTCTTCAAAGAAATGAGTGTGTGCTCTATCAACAACTGTTGGTTGTATAATAATACACAGCACAATAGCCGGGCATGGTGGCTCACGCCTGTAATCCCAGCACTTGGGAGGCTGAGGAAGGAGGATCGTTGTGAGTTCGAGACCAGCCTGGGCTACAAAAGTGAGCTCAAAAGCCAGCCTGAACTGCATAGTGAGACCCTGTCTCAAAAGACAAAAAAAAAACAAAAAAACAAACAAACAAAAAACGATCTTGGAGCTTTTATGCTACGTAGTGCTACACAATGACGGTAGGGTTTCATTAGGTAAGGGTCTAACCAGTGTGAGAAATGTAGGCTTATAGTTAGGAATGCCCTTTGCTGTGGAACTTAGAAGCCACTTGGCTCAGTGTGGTGGTAGGAGCCTGTGGCAGCCAGGGCTTGTCTGGCTTTGGTGCCAAGTGCACCCTGGCCCCAGAGCACTGTGCAGGACTAGTACTTCGTAGCAGATCTAGGAAATGCTGGGGGGTGGGGCCGGCTGTAGATTTCTACTGCACCCCTCAGGTGTGGGAGACTGTCGGCACTAATGCTCCTACCCTCCCCAAACATGACCCATGAACTTGGAAGCAGAATTAAAGGAGCGCTTGATGGTTGGGAAGTGTATGTGCACTTGCCTTACATGCTTCTGACTAGTGGTGCTGGCCCATGCCAAGTGGCAGTGGGTCTTCAGGACTGAAGCCTTCTAGTGGCCTCAGGTCTACTGTTCTTGTCTGTTTGTGAGGCCCAGCAGTGCTGTCCATGAAGCGAGCTCCATAGCACCCCAAGCTTCCTTGCTCAGCGGTAGCACTGGTGTCCCTCAGAGGGGCCGGGCCTGGCCTGGCCTGCTGAGCCCCTACAGAATCATCGTCACTTGCACTTGGCTGTGACATTACCCACTCAGAAGCTTCCCTGAACTAGAGAAGTGATGCCTCAAAGGACAGCACTGCTGCTAGCACTGGACAGACCGACCTGTCACTGCTGTTTTCCAGCTCTTAAGTGCCAGATTTACGTAAATCTTTTCAGCAGTTGCTGACATTTTCCCTACAAATGCTAGCTTAAGTGTCCTTCTAGAGAAGTCTCCATATAGCTGTGCTCTTTAGAGACTGCTCTGCATGTGCCTAGGCTGAGCAGACCCAAGCTGTGGTTACAGCAGACAGCACGCTCCTACACGTGTGGAACCCTGGAGGCTGTCTGCAGAGCGGAAGCGCAGAGAATACCCTTTATCCTCTGTTCTTCAAAGGAGTCCTGTTTTCCCCTCAGTAGAATACCTGAAAAGCACACTTCCTGGCCCTGCTGCTATACTGCATTTTTTTTCATTCCAGAGAGAATTTATCCAGTTCTGTAAGACTCTGTACAGCATGTTCCATGAAGACCCCCAAGAAAACGACCTGTACCAAGCCATCGCCACAGTCACCACCCTCCTGCTGCAGATCGGGGAAGTGGGTCAGCGCAGCAGCAGCTCTGGTAGCTGCTCCCAGGAGTGTGTGGAGGAGCTGCAGGACCCTGCGCCCTCTCCAGAGGACATGGTCTTTGCAGAGCCTGGCAAGTCTGCCCAGGACACCCCCCGGACGTTTACTGACCCCACAGAAGGGGTCTGGACAGTCTCCCTGGAACACATCCTAGCATCACTGCTCACCGAACAGTCCTTGGTAAACTTCTTTGAAAAGCCCCTAGACATCAAGTCCAAACTCGAGAACGCAAAGATCAATCAGTACGGCCTCAACACTCTGGAGATGAGCCGCCAGTCACAGCCTGAACTGAAGCTGAGTAGTGCGTAGAGGTGGACGTGGCCCCTGGCATACAGTGGGGTCTGCCCAAAGGCTCGCCCAGCTGACAGTCACCACAAGCTACCTATGTCAAGGACACTACAGAAGCTGGGCATCCTGAAAGCTGCCTGGGAAGGTTTAACTTCCAGTTACTCCTATTTATTGTTAAGAGAATCAAGTTGGCCAGGCAGTGGAGTGGTACAGGGCTGTCACCAAGCCTGCTACCGTGCGTGTTTCCACCGTGATGCTGGTGTCACGCAGGAACACAAGGATCAGCCTTGCAGAGCAAGGAGGAAACCCTGTGCTCCAGTCTTCACGTAGGGCGAGGGAGGACCGTCACGCTTGCTTCCCAGATCTCGGAGCCATGACCTGTGCAATTGTTTTTGGCTTTTTTTTTTTTTTGCACTAGTTTTGTTTCAATGCTGGTAATTGAAACCATTTTAATATTTTTGGTTGTATTCACTTTGGATCTGCCTTCTGAAAAGTATCCAAACTGCTTTGAACGTTGGCCTCCATGTTTTTTAATACATTTTTTTTGTATTGACTCTGACTCGGTCCTTTCACACACCACACCATGGGACCACATGCACCTCCACCCTCACCCAAGGCCCTGTCCAAGTGAACCTGGGCGATGGTTGTGGTGAGACAGTATGCTACCCCACAACAGGGACGGCCTTTACACACAACGTATAACAACTAAAACAAGAACACCGAAGCGTGAAGGCAGTTCTATAACTTTACTTGCAGGTTAGTTCTCATCCACATTCACTGTCTGGAGATCTGCAAAAAAAGCAGCAGCTGGTCAGGGCCCACACTCCCTCATTCCTCGAGGTCTGAGGTCAGAGTGTCTACCCAGGGCCATACCAGCAGCCGCACCACGTGGCAACCTTTTTACAACCTGGGCGTCAGTTCTGTGGTCTGCACACCTCCCCCCCTAATAAGACAGCTGTAGAAAGTGATGATAGTTACACCAGCTACTCATGTCCCTGTTGGAGGTTTCCTGGCTCAAACTTGGTTTGCAGATGAGCTTAGCTCTGGAGCCTCAGCATGCTAGGAGGCTGGGGCCCCAAATGAGGGGAGGAGGCAGTTTAACAAGACTGTGCCTCCCCTACCCCCACACTGTGCACAACGGAGACAGTTCTCTGTGGAACAGAGTGAAACTTACTTTTGAACGTGGTAACAGGGACGTAGGTTACCAAGGTATACAGCTTGTTTGGAGAGTCTTCATCCTCATTCCGTTTCCTGGACAGTCGTACCCGGATACGGTATGGAACATTCCTAATGAACATCATGTATTAGTGGTCAGCACCTGGCCACCAACCACAGACCCACAGTCCACCTTGCAGTACCAGCACTGGGGAGTCTGAGCCAGCCAGGAGCAATGCTCAAGTTTGGCTCCTGGGAAATTTGCCCAGGTGGACAGGAAATGCTCTCAGTGCAGGACACAGGCCTGACAGCGTCCCCCACTCAGCCACTTACTCCTAGGCAGCAACACAGGGCAGGGGACACACAGCTCCCACTCCCGTAGTAGGCTCTCCCACCCATCCTGTTCAGGGCACCACCCCACCCCTGTACCCAGTGGCCTAGACTCTTCCCCAGCTGTGTTGCTCCCCTTGGCCCACAAGCCCATGGGCAGATGCAGCCAACCCATCCCCCAAGGTTATTTCTTCATACTCCCCCGCCTCCCCAGTCACCAAACTAGCTGGTCATGTGGGCCCTGCACTGAGTGGACAAGCATCTGTGCCCACTGGGTCACTTTCTAGCAGGTAACTTCAGCACCTTATTCCTTTGGCCCAGACAGCTTTGTTGAGCCTGGTGTCGATGCGCACATCTGGTGTCCCCATCTCCTTCATGGCAAACTTCCGGATCTCCTTAAGTGCCCGAGGGGCGCGCTTTTTGAAGCCTCTGAGATCCAAACACATACACACAAAAAGCAAATGTAGCATTACATAAAATACAGTATGCGGGGCCTGGCGGGATGGCTCAGTGGTCTAAAGCGCCTGTTTGGGGAAGTTTGGGAGGCTTCAGGGACCGCGGTTCGATCCCCGGCACCACATGCTGCGCCAGCCCTGCTCTCGGGGCGGGCTAAGGCCGGCAAAAAATGAGTGAATAAACAAAGGTTCTGAAACAAGAAAAAAAAAATAAATAAAAACAAAGGTTCTGAAACAAGAAAAAAAAAAAAAAATACAGTATGCGATGGCCAGCAGCCAGCATTAACACTCCAGACAAGATGTTGTGTAATCCATTTTCACGAAAGTAAACTCAGCATTCTGGGAGCAACACAAGACAGCGCAACACCAAGTACAAATCTGACACCATTGTCACCTCGCGGCGCCTACAGAACATCCGAAATGCTGTGGATTCCTCGTACTTGGGCAGCACCTGGACATGAATGCATCTATTAATATCTGTTCCAAGCAGAGCCAGTACTAGTAACTGTCTAGGAGACAGAGGAAACTAGATCTCATTCTTTCAATTAACTAAGAAATGCAAAATATGCAGAACTTGACCACAGGCTAAGGTTAAGCCCTACCCCTGCCAGCCCCCTAGCTATTTCTAGAGCCCAATCATCAATTGTAAGGAAATAATGAATACCACAATGGGAGCAGTCACCACAGCTTCTGCAGGTGGCCCGCCAAGCTCACAAGGAGCTATTAGGTACTAGGGGAAGGTCAGCCAGCGTGCAGGAAGCGACAGACAACAAGGGCACCACCACCTCAGGAAAGGACACCAGGAGGCATTCAGGTGAAGCTCACAGGGCAGGCCAGGAGAGGAAGGGCCAAGGAGACAGACAACAGGAACTGGGTTTGGACCACAGGAAGCTGGAGATGTGTTTCCCTAAATAAGGATGTCAGGTAGCAGGTGGATACTTAAAACCTTTTCAGACCTGGTAAGGCCATGGCTTCCTCGCCCCTGCTTAGCATACTCCACACTCTAAGGAATCGTCGTCACCTGCTTTCTACTTTAACTAGAGATTAAGGTCTTTGGTTCCATGAAGTATCCAAAATGCCCAAAGCAGTGGCTAGGGTTGGTCAGATGCCTGCGTTGCCCCACATACACGGCCAGGAGTTAGGGTTACTTAACAGTAGCATAAACAACACACAAAAACATACTGGATCTTAGATCCTGGACAAATTCAGAGGCCACTTAATACAGCATCTATTATATTCTTTGGCTACTAAGTAGGGCCACGACTTAGCTTCAGATCCAACATGCTTCTGAAGGACATATATCTCCGGCAAAGTATGCCCCAAGGGACAGCCCAAACAAATATAAGAAAATCTGCTCCACTAATTACAGACTGAATAAAAGACTTCTCTATGTATCATACGTATCAATCCAAGCAGGAGTACACAAGAAATTTCTACCCATAAACACCATGAGAAAAAAAAAAAAAAAAGCCCAGGCATTTGGCAAAACTAAGATCTAACGCAACTGAAGAAAATCGGTTCTCAAAACCATCCCTTAGGATTGCCTCACTGCACAGAATCGCCGATACGCAGGGGCCCACACCACACTGCCCCGACGGACATCCGTGTCTATGGCAATTTTACTGTGGGCTCGTGAAGTCCATCGGTCCACAGGAAAGCAAATGACAGCTTCCTAACTGGCTCATTTCCCTGTTGCATTACAAGTTTGCTTTCCTTCACATACTTCATAGTCTGTACAGGTTTGAAAAACAAAACTCACGCATGGCGTGTCCCCGTAGAATCCCCACCCAAGTCTCCCAAAAGTCTTTCACGAATCTCACCCCATCCCACATTTCCAGTCGCTAACCTCACAGCAACACACTTCAACGCCCACCTCCGTAATCTGAGACAGGAAATTTCTAGATCTCGCCTCAACAACGAGGGGGTCGCAAGGGCAACTCGCGAGCCCCATCACTGGGCACTCACACTCCGTGGATGCGCTTGTGAATGTTGATTGTGTATTCTCGGGTCACCACCTCGTTGATGGCAGAGCGGCCCTTTTTCTTCTCTCCACCCTTCTTTGCGGGAGCCATCTAAATGCAGAAGACACGGAGGTTCTCAATAAACAAAGCTGGGCAAGCCCAAGCCCGGTATGACCTCACAACTGGCTTAGGCAAATGCTGCCGGCTACAAAGCCCGGCCAGGGGCTAGGGGCGAGGATTCCATGTTCACATACGACCGAAGCACTCATCAGGAAACCAGTGCGGCCCTGGCTTTCCTAAGTCCAGCCACTTTCCCTCCCAAGCTCTGGAGTCCTTTGACGCAAGGATTCTCTCTCCCTGGAACGTAGAGCTCCTGTGCCAGGTCGGGGAGAACCCCCCGTGCCAGCTAGTACACGCCAGGGGATGGATGGAGCCGGATTCCCGAAATCTGACTCCCCCAGCCATACTCACTCTGCCGGGACCAAGTTGGAAAGGAAGAGCGCGGTGCACTGTGGGACGGAAGGCCGCAGTTCCAAGTACAACTTCCGGGTCGCTTGAAGGCGGGATAGAAGGCGTGGCTAGAGAAAGGGGCGTTGCTTCATGACGTCAGAGATACGCGCCAGGAGCTGCCTGCAGACCTCAGGGGCGGGGCCTGGGAGGGCGGAGACTGCGTGGTGGGGGCGTGCGCTGTAGCTGGCGCGAGGTTCGTCGGTCCTAGTGCTACGGGCTTTGGGGTGGGAGCCGCAAAGCGCATACCGGGCCTTTTCCCTGACTGGATGGGAGCTGGAGCCAGGGTAGAAGACGTCCTTTTTTACATTCCATCTGCAGCGCCCGCTGGCGGCGGCCGTGGGGAGCTTGATCTTCCCAGTGGAAAGGGCCCGCCTAATCGCTGGCAAAACGCCCAGGCCCAGGCATACCCCTATTAACCTGCGAGCAGGGGCTTCAGCCAGCGCCGGAGGAGGCGGTCTTGGGTCTCTGTAGCTCAGTGGCGTAGTGCCTACGAGACAGGAACCCAGGCCTCTGCGTCCTTGAGCTGCAGGGCGGGCGTCCTATCTTCGGGTCTCCCATGTGTCCTCGGAGGCAGAGGTGGGGTAGTCGGGCATCTGATCCCTTTGTTGTAGGGAGCCAAATTAGATCAAAATGTTATAGGCAGTCAGGGCCAAGCCCTCGAGGGCAATATGGAAAGCAACTTGACTGTACAGCTTTACAAGAGACAGGCACCCCGCCATTGGGCCAGACCTTGAAACAAAAGAAATGCCCACTTAAAATATCCGGGGCTTGAGCCGGGCGTGGTGGCTCACGCCTGTAATCCCAGCACTTGGGAGGCTGAGGCAGGAGGATCGTTGTGAGTTCGAGACCAGCCTGGGCTACAAAAGTGAGCTCAAGGCCAGCCTGAACTGCACAGTGAGACCCTGTCTCAAAAATTAAAAAAAAAAAAAAAAAAAAAAAAAAAAAAAAAAAAAAAAAAAAAAAAAAAAA
>PVJA010054945.1:0-11362 GCA_004027025.1 Myocastor coypus | reverse complement strand
GGAGGAGGAGGAGGAGGAGGAGGAGGAAGCTATAGATTGCCTTAAACTGCACTTGATATGAGATTCTAATTAGTGTTCAGAAGATCAGAATGCTGATAGAAATCTTTCCAGTGAAGACCAGGCTCAAGAGATTTCTGCTGAGAAGTACTGCACTGATAGTTAGATGCCAAACAATTTGTACTGTATCTTGCCAGAAAGTTTATCTTCATTTTGTTCATGTCCAGAGACTTTCCCTGAGACTAAGATGAATTCTGGAAAACTAATTTTGCAGAAGAGATTTCAAGGCACACTAATGTTGAGATGGTGGCATGACTACTGAGAGGGGTGGGCAGTAGCCAGATCTATGCTGATAGTGAAGAGCAAAACTCCCAGATGAATGATTCAAAACATGGCGAGTTTGGCCAGAAAGGAAACTCCAGTAAAGTTTTGGCCTACAAAGATGTAACAGAGGAGAAACTGGTCGCTAGGACTAGGATTAAGGGTATGAGTGCTACCCACGCTAAGTAGCCTAGGTAAGGTATAATGCATAGAGAGAACTGTGGTTGTTCCTTCCTGCTTTTCCTGTTTCATGATGCCTGTCTGCCATGCCACTCTGCCTTAGAACCAAAGGATTACGGACTGAAAACTCCAAAAACTATGAGTTAAATGAGCTGCTATAGTCAGGGTGTGCAAAAGAAATAATTGAACACAGAACAAATAATTTAAAGGATTATTTTATAATAGTCACCCAAAGACTCAAGTACAAAAGAGTGCAGGAAATCTGTCCACACACTAAAGACCAAAGACTCCAGATGAGGGCCTGGAACCCCTGGCAATGACCTGCATGAATCCAGCTAAAGACCTAGAGCCCATAGCAATGCCCCCAAATGTCCAACTAGAGGTCTTTATCAAAGTCTAGTCCTCTAGTCTACAACAAATTCTCATGCAAGTCTCTTTCATGGATCTGGCCTGGGAAAGCCCAAAGGTCAGCAGTGAAAAATAGAAAGTTTATGCCAGCGGGATAAAAGATCTGTGCCAGTAGACTGAGGGATCTGCCCTTGAGCTTCTCTAGAGATTAAATAGGACACTATGTTCCTCTCTGGAACCAGAAAGTCATGCTTAAAGTAAAGACTAGAGTTCCTCCAATAGGGAACCATGGCACTCTCAGTGACAACAACATCCTAAGCTCTTCTAACAGTGAGAACAGCTGAGTTCACATCAAGAAAGCCAACATGAAAACCTCCTCTAGGAGAACCAATAACCCAATCTTCCTCTCCAGTTCTTTTTATGTTCTTGGCAACAATTCCTCAGGTGGTCCCTCCGCACCAAGCATCACAAGGGTTCAGTTCAGCTGGGTGCTACAAGTTGACTACCAGTTTTCAGTCCACCACCTTAACTTTTCCCCTTTAACTTGTGGGTGCTGGGTATTTGGTCTCAGCAACCAGAAAATCAACTAAGACACAGCTGTTGCAAAACATGCTCTTGTTTTATAAAAGGATCTTTCATCATTCCAGGGAAGATTGACCAGGAGCTCAACTGACCTAAAGGAGGTTACACATAGTAACCAAGTATGTAGGTTACCATTCAAACCAGCCAACTTTGGAGTTGGAAGTAAGAAGAATTTTTTAAACAATATTTTGATGATTACTTGTTAAGGAAGTTAATGTGTTAAGCTTTGAATATGAGATGTAAATGAACTGCCACTGGTACCTGGCAATTAAGTACAGTATGTTAAAGAATGTCTAATATCAGGTCATCTTACCAAACAAACTGCTTTGCAAGAGTGTTTTTTTTTTTTTTTTTTTTTTTTTTTTTTTTTTTTTTTTTTTTTTTTTTTTTTTTTTTTTTTTTTTTTTTTTTTTTTTTTTTTTTTTTTTTTTTTTTTTTTTTTTTTTTTTTTTTTTTTTTTTTTAATGTGAGATTGAACAGATAAAACGCTAGACAGAAAAGCCTCGGTTAAGTAAGTCTGCCATAATAACGCCTCATGTAAAACAAAATACTTTTTTTTTGTTTTGTTTTGTTTTGTTTTTTTGCTTTTTGAGACAGGGTCTCACTGTGCAGTTCAGGCTGGCTTTGAGCTCACTTTTGTAGCCCAGGCTGGTCTCGAACTCACAACAATCCTCCTGCCTCAGCCTCCCAAGTGCTGGGATTACAGGCGTGCACCACCACGCCCGGCTAAAACAAAATACTTTTAAATACAAACATTTATAGATTGCCTTTTTCAATCACTGTTGTGTTATATTTGGCTTTTAATTCATGTTTCTTAGGTCTTTCTTGCTTTCAAGGATAAGACCTTAGAAGACAAAAAAAAATAAAAAAATAAAAAATAAAAAAAATAAGTGCTTTTATTTTGTTTTGAAATATTTGTTTAAGCCAAATATGTTAGCATAACTCTGTAATACCAGGCAGAAGAATCACAAGTTTGAGCCCAATCTGAGCAGTTCGTGACTGAAAGAAAGGGAGTTGGGTAGGAGAAATGTTACTTTAAGAGGAAATGATTAGAGAATCAAGAGTGGGCCAGAGTACTGCCTAACTCTAGAAAGACACACTACTGTGCATTGCAATCACTAGAAGGATGCTTCAGGAAGATAACTAGCTCTTCAGAAAGCAGCAGGAGTTCTCTACCAGGCATAGATCTAAAACTATGCACTTATATATGATACTAAACATAGAACATTTTTTTCACCGTTACTCAAGAATGTATCAATTGATTATAAGCAAGAATAACTACACTCCCTTAAGGTTAAAAACTAGTAGCAACCAAACAGTTAATAATTACAATGAATTGATTTCTATAGACATCATATTTCATGGGTAAAGGCATAGCCCAGTTTATACTAGTGATTGGGGTGGTCTCCTGCAAAGAAAAAAAATGCAGAATACAAATATTTTGCAATTTATTATTTAGAGATTTATATACATATGAATATACATTGTTTCTTTAAATTTTAAAAAGTCAAAAAAAAGAAAAAAGAGATTCTAGAAAGAAAATGTAAAGCTTCTTCAAAACAAACATTATTGTTCATCTGAGCAACAGATTTGATGATACAGATAATATATCTACCATTGTTAATCAGCTATGCTTGTCTTGAAAATCTGTAACATATATATTGTTATATGTTACCCATTGTTTCTGATTTTTTGGTTCTGCTTTTGTTTTTACTTTTCAGAATAAAATTTAATTATATATAATATGTATATATATATATATATATATATATGTGTGTGTGTGTGTGTGTGTATACACACATTATTTGCTATTTTTCCCATTACTTAAATATATAACCAAACTAATTTTCTGTAAAATTTTTCTTTAGATCACAGAAAAGTGGGGCCTATGGCTTAGCTCATTTATTTAAGCGCCTGCTCTGGCAAAGTAGTCATGTGCAGGGGGCCAAGGTTCAATCTCCAGCTCCACAAGCCTTACCTGACCTGAACTTAAGGGAGCCTGATCAAACCAATAAAAAACAGAAGCAAAATCCTTCTCAGCTTTTTGAGACTGGGCGTGCTGGCATGTGCGTGTAATCCCAGCTCTTGAGATGCTATAAACAGGCAGATCACTACGCATTTGATCTAACAGTGAGACCCTGAACACCCTGTAGACCCTTCCCTAAAATATAAAAAAGAACACAAAAGGGCTAAGAACATTAGAAGCATTAAAAGAAATATAAATCACAGAAAATGACACACATTTGTATTAAAATTTTAAGCCGTAAAAGTGTATCTGTAGTTAAATAAAATACTCCTTATATAGAGAATAAAAAATTTTTAAAAACTGAAAATATAATTTAATACAAAGATTCAAGCTCTAGTATTCACAAAAAAGTACTTGGAGGTAAACAACTGAACAATGATAGTAAGCCTGAGCACACTGACTTTATTTCTTTGAGATGTACTAGAAGAGAAGCTGAATGCCACCCAGAAACAACCAAAAAGAGGTACAGATCGTGTGTTCATCAAACCTTGGTGTATTTGTGCACCAACCAAAGGTCTTTGTGAAATTCAGATGTTGTTCCTATAGGCCTAGAATTGAGACCCTGAGAGTTTAATTTATGAGCTGCTGACCAAAGAACCTTACTGTGGCTAGCAGGGCTTTATCCCTCAGTGCTGGAAGCAGACTCCTTGTAAAGAAAATAAAAAACCACTCTTATAAGTTAAGACTGTTTTTCAAAGGTCTTTTTCCTGAGAAAAATCACCATACATCATCCCTCTCTTCCAACAATTTCCTTAGCCTTCTAATGCAACTACTTCTGAACTAATATTTGACACAAGACATAAAAACAAGTCAATCATTTCTACACAAAAAAATAATGTGAGATTTTTCACTTTTTGTTCAGTCTGTGTTGACAAGAAAGACTTTTGCATGCAACTGGACCTAGTTTCTAAAGATGAGCGTACAACAGAAATGAAGGTTCAGCAGTAAATCGTTCTAGTATCAGTGAGATGTCTTTATTTTTCATTGAATCAAGGAAATATAATGGTTGGCTGGACCTTTTGCAAAGTCAGGAAGTGATTGTAGGAAGAAACACTCTAAGTACACACATTTGCTCAGTGACTTGTGCAAGTGACATTCACCCTTGAAAGGCTCTCTTGTTCATAGAAAAGAGGGTGTGGTGGTTCTGTCAACTCTGGCTGGACAACAGTGAATTTCTTTGAAGATTCATGGATATAAGTGGGCCTGTTATAGAAGTTAAATGTCTAAGCTTTAGAGATGAATGTTCGTGTACTCTGAATTCTCAAGGTAAAGGATGCAAATACTAAGTACATCTTACATCTCAAGCATAGAAAAATACTTTACTGAGGAGAAGCTGAATAGAAACATAACATGGAATCAAACACTTTGGCCTGTTTGTATAAGTCACTTCTGTCTATGTTTATTATGTTATAAATTACAACGGAAAAATATCTTAAATATTCACTTAAAATAATGCTGAAGCCATTAAACATTAATGTAAATAACATGTTTTGTGAAAAATAAGTCTATGTTCCAGGACAAAAATACTTAGAGAGAAAGGTAACACTTATAATTGTATAAACTCCTTTAAGATTGAGCTTAATAAAAAGGCATCTGGAGGCTGAAGAGATAACTCAGTGGAATAAGCACTTCTCTGGCAAGCGCAAGGGCCTGAGTTCAATCCCTGGTTCCACTAAATAAATAAATAAATAAATAAATAAATAAATAAATAAGAAAGACTAGAATTATACATTGCTATCCTCAGTGTAAAAAACCATTAGAGGTTCTTAGGACCATTGTCTAATTCATCCTGTGTATATAAGTACATGGCTTTGCTCCTGCCGTGTTTCCTATCTTTTCTGCCTGCAGTCTCTTTGTTGTTCAATCTTTAAGTTCTTGATTTGCATTCAGCTGTGTTATACCTTTCCATTTTTATTTCTTCTTTTGAGTTCTTCCACTAGGGAGACCATATGATATTTACACACGTAAGTCTGGTTTATTTCACTCATGAGTATATCTTTTAAGATACATCCACTTACATAGGAGAAGAAATTTTTGTACCAATTATGGTTGGAAAAATTATCATATCTGCATCCTGTGCTCTGAATAACTACTATGAGGACAACAATATGCATTGTATCAATTATTGGGAATGTATTACTAATGTGTTTTGAAACTGTCATATTGTTATTTGTTATTAAAGGTAATAAAAAAGTAAAATAAAAAAAAGACATCTGGGTTTTCAAAACTGTTTCTGCATTCAATCTTTTGCAGCGTATTTTTTCAGCTAAAATATATTAAGAAAATCACCTACTCACAAATACATTATTTGGAAGTGGGGGTTATTTTAAGTCATTTAGGTAATTATAAATATCCTTCTTTAATACTATATGAAACCTTTGGAACATGTACAGTGCTTTGTAGAACTGTTGTCAGTGTCAGCTGTCTGGATGAGTCACGGCCATTGCTTGACCAGTTTGCTCTCTGTGAAAGCCCAAGAGAATGTTTTCTCTCTAGGTGACTCTCCTTAGGCACACTATATACCTTCAGTCCCTTTCCTCTGTGGTCCTTTAATCTCCTTGAACAGAAAATTTAGGAAACCACTGAGTTAATCCTGAGGGGATTTGGCTGACCTTGGGAGATACAAAAACTACATGTTTTGTTATACAGGTCTTGCTTCAACTTGCCCTTAACCATCCAGCAAAAAAGTTTAAACATGACACATAAAACCAGTAACCCACTGAAATTATGGAACATTTGACTACCTTCTCTTAGATCAACAAGAAGAAATATATTATACTAATAACCATTAGAAAATTTATCATGTCTACACCCTGTGCTCTGTATAACTACAATGAGGACAACAATATGTATTGTATCAATCATTGGGAATATATTACTAACGTGTTTTTGAAACTATGACATTGTAATTTCTTATTAAAATTAATTAAAAATTAAAATTTCAAAAAAACTGAAAGAGTAAAATCTGAAAGGTAAAAAAACAAAAAAGGAAAAAGAAATCTAATGTTTGTATCCAATAAAGATGTTTAATTACAGTCTTTTAAAAAAAAATACTATATTAACCCTAAGAAACTAGTTAATTTTTATAGATGTATTGCCTTGTTTAATCTAAAATCCTGTAATAAACTTTGCTGCCCTTATTAAAGTCCACTGATCTATATTGCCCTTGAATGTATAATTTTAGAACATATACATAGAATGTATAATTGTAGTTCATTTATAAATGAACTGATCATTTAGAACACATTGGTTCATGAATTAAGCAAATCTTCCAAATATTAATAGCTTTTAGAATATTTTAAATAATTTATTAAGATCACTACCAATCACACTAGAAAAGTTCTAGAAAATATTGTAATAGCAAGGCCAGCCAGATAGCTCAGCAGACTAAAGAACCTGCTTGAGCAGAGTACAGTGGCTAGAGTTTGAGTCCTGGCATGCTGTGCTGGACCTGCCCCTAAGCCTTGCTGAGATGGTGACTGAGACTGGGCATGGAGGCACGCACCTGTAATCCCAGTGCTTGAGAGGCTAAAAACAAGAGGATCACTATGAGTCTGATCCGTGTAGTGAGGTTCTGTAGACCCTGTACTAAATACATAAAAATAAATAAATAAAATATTTTAAATAATTTAAATATTTTAAAAGAGCAGATTTAAGTTTCCTAAAGTTCTAATGTACCCTTGAAAGGCTGAGGTTTTTGTTGCCAATAGATACTGTCAGTTCTTTTCCTGAAAATAACAGACTTGCTTTTTAAAATGCTACTTTATGAATACATGTATGCAGTACACAATGTTTATATTTCTTATGGGAAGTCAGTTCATAAACATAATATGTGCTAGTCCTCTCTTCATCTCCTTTCTCCCCATTCCCTTCCCAGTCTGCCTATCACTTTCAGACATATGCGTGTGAAGTTCCTAAGTCCAAATAATTACATCCACCTCCTAGCCATCCACTAAAGAAAAATGATGCACCATAAAAAACGTCTAGTTCAGTTCGTAGCTCAACCAGAGCAGTGCTTCCCCTCGAGACAGCCAATAAACTTCAGTAGCACAATGGAGATATGTATAGATGGTCTCCATTTTGACACATAGCTGTCTTCTCAAGAAAAAGTATTTCAATACTTAATACCATACGATTAATGATTTTTTTATTAAGGACTTTTGTGGTGCTAAGGATTGAACCCAGATCTCACACATGCAAACATGTTCTCTCCCAGAGAAACAATTTCAGCTTATTAAAGACATTTTTAATGCAAATATGTTTTACACCATCAACACATATGTGTACACAATGACAATGGCAAATATTATTTTACTAAAATGTTTTGGACCTTGTAGACCTTCTGAAAGATATCAAGACCCTCAGTGGTCTACAACTCAAATTTTGAAGAACTACTGATGTATGCATCTGTGTGAACAAATAAGTATCTTAAAACTTACACAACATACTTCCATAATCCACGTCCTGGGCAAACTGTAGATACACATAGTTCAAGACCGGAAGACATAATGTGAAGTAAGATGGATGATCTGGTGTTTGGTTGAATATCCACTATTGTCCATTGTTATGGTTTGTGTCTAGCTGTCCCCCCAAGGCCTCACGCAGTCATGGGGGGGGGGAACTTCTAAAGTTTGAGACTAACTCATGATCCACTGGGATTATGTGTTTTAGTACTGCTGGGATTGTGTGTGGCCTGAGGCAGATAGCCTGAATGTAATATAAGCGAGACTCTCTCTGTTGCTCTCTATTGCCCTGGTTGGTTGGTTATCTCTGTTGCCATGAACTGGATGCTCTCCGCCCTGTTCCACTCAGCCTTGGAGCCAGCTGAATACGAACTGAAACCTCCAGTAATTGAGAGCTGAATAAACCTTTCCTTCCTTCACTTTGGATGTCAGGTATCTGTCCCAGCAAAGATAGAAGAGTAACTAAGACACCCATATCAGGCTTGGAATCTCCAGACTTGCACAAGCTACCCTTCCCTCACCATTTGTTTCCAGGCAGTTCCAACGCACAGCCACCAATGATGGTAAAGCGCATGAACCTTCTATGCCTGTGTCTGAATCCCTGCAACCTTACTGTCTTAGTTACTTTTTACTTGTTGCTGGGACAAATACCCAACACCCAAAATGAAGGAAGGAAAGGTTTATTAGCTCACAGTTAATGGAGATTTCAGTCCATACTTGGCTGGCCCAAGTCTGAGGAGAACAGGGCAGAGAGCGTCCAGTTGGTGGCGGTGGAACAGCAACAATGGTGACAGAGGCAATCGACCAACCAGGGTAGCAGAGCAACAGCGTTAGTCTGTCTGTCTCTCTTTAAATTACATCAGGCTCTCTGCCTTAGCTTATCCACCTCAGACCATACCTATAATTCCCAGCAGTACTCAGACCGATAATCTCATCAGTACTACAACACATAATCCCAGTGACTCATGAGTCAAGTTTCAATCTATAGAAGTCCCCACCCCATAACTGGATGAGGCTTTGAGTGGACAACTAGACATAAACCATAACACTTACTTTTATGTGAATTTGGATTCTAAACTTCAAATTTTTTATTCCTAATGTAAAAATAATACTGATACCTTCTTCATAGATTTGTTGTGAAAATAAAGTGAGTTAAGAATTACAAAAGGTTGGGTTGGCCTGATAGCTTAGTGAACTAAAGCACCTGTTTTGGCAGAGCACAGCAGGCGGAGTTCAATACCTGGCATGCTATGTCAGTCCTGCCTCTGGAGCATGCTGAGGTGGCAATTGAGACAGGGCATGGTGGTATGCACCTGTCATCCCAGAACTTTGGTAGGCTGAAAACAGGAGAATTACTATGAGCCCAACCTACATAATGATATCCTGTAGACCCTGTATCCCCTGTCCTAAATGCATAAAATAATAAAATAAAAATAATTACAAAAGGTCTAGCACATGGGCCAGGAAGATAGCTCAGCACAATAAGCACTTACCTGGCAAGGGCAAGGTCCTGAGTTCAATCCCCAGTACCACAATAAATAAATAAATATAAATTTAATTTAATTTAATTTAATTTTAAAAAGGTCTAGCACAGAATCAACATACAATAGACATTAGATATTATTGCTATTCTTGAGTTCTTTATGAACAATAAGTTAAAAACACATAGTCAGCTTTCCTCTGGCCCTCTCATGCTCCTTTGGCCTCAGCATCTGGGCTATGGTGTGGAACTGCTAGTCTTTCCCCCAGTAAGCTGAAGGATTTCTCTCTACCGTGTCTATGTTTTTCCTCTCTAGTGCCTGTGGGGTTCCTCCTGACTTCATTAGACAACTATCTCTAAAAAGAATTTCCTCTCTAGCTTCTCATCTGTGCTGGACAGAAGTTATTATTCTCTTCATTGGCACATTGCTCTAATTAACTGTTTATATCCTACAAAGAAACTGGATGAGTAACAACATGTATATAAAATAGTCACTCAACAAATGCTGCTTGAAAAATGAATAATTATACAGTCGCCAGGTTGGAAATCACTGTTTCCCTGTTTCACATGAAAGCCAAAGCCCTTTGTATATTATCATCCCCAAAATGTTTACAAGCGCTCAGGCCACCTCCCAAGTCACCCTTCAGGTCTTCTTTTCCTATACTTCTGTCACCTAAGCCTGGAAGTAAGTACACTTGTGTCTGATTCCAAGTTCTCTGATATTTAGTCCACCAAACGTGTGTTCACTGTTATACCCACTGCCTCCAGTCTCCAGTGATGGGCTGGGGGAAGAGAGGAGGAGGGTAAAACACCTTGCATCTGACTCCACCCCACTCCATTCTCCACGGCTTGAGCTCTGTTCCCATTCAGCCCTACTTCACTTCAAGCAAGATCTTTGGAACAGCCGCACCTTGCACCTGAGCTCTCTTGCTATTTACTCTCTTTACTTCCAAAGTTGAGTTTCAGACTCATGTGTTTTCTGATCAAAATTCCTTTCTGGTCAATAGGCACCAGAGTCCTAGCTGGTCGTGGCCTCTCTGTTGGGTGCACGGTAATTTTTTCCTTGGTTCCCAGCATGACCGCTAGAGTCCGTTCATGTCGGATGCAGTTGATAGTCCCTCATTCTCACCATCCATCAGGGGAAAGCAGACAGTTTATCCTCCTGCAAGGCTAGATCCTTGCATTTACAGGCACCTACTTAGCTGTGTGTATACCAGACTGAGGCAAATGCAAATCAACATCAGCCAAGTACAAAATAAAGGATATTTGGAGGCCACTCATCCCAAACTATTGAACCTATATCAGTTGATTTAAAGATCTGAATAAGGCCCAGAGTTTATTGCAAATGAAAATTAAAATGCATTAATACTATTTATCACCTCATTCAATTTTTTTCTAGCCTAAATGCCATATTTTTCAATTTAATAGTTTGGCTCTTTCCTATTTTCACTGTGCTAATTGGCCCATTTCCATCTGATAGAGAAACAAAGCACAAATATAGATTAACATCCTGGTTTTAAGGGGTTTTTTTTGTTTTTGTTTTTGTTTTTTGTTTTTTTTTTTGTTTTGTTTTTTTTATGTGTGTGTGTGTGCAGGGTTTCACTATGCAGCCGAGATTGGTAGTGATCCCCCTGAGTTCTGCCTCCCTAGTGTTGGGATTATAGGCGTGGGCCACCATGCCCAGATTCCATTGCTGCTTAGTGCACCTGAGGGTGGGCTCATGTGGCATACAGTGCCAGGGATCAAACGCTGGCCCCTGCACTTACCTAAGCAAGCACTTAGTCTGCTGAACTATACCACTGGCCCTAGCATCCTGCACTTACCTAAGCAAGCACTTAGTCTGCTGAACTATACCACTGGCCCTAGCATCCTGCACTTACCTAAGCAAGCACTTAGTCTGCTGAACTATACCACTGGCCCTAGCATCCTGGTTTTAGTTCTACCTTTATTAAAAAAAAAAAAATA
>PVJA010054944.1:0-11345 GCA_004027025.1 Myocastor coypus | reverse complement strand
AAAAAAGGAAAAAAAAAACAAAAAAAAAAAAAAAAAAAAAAAAAAAAAAAAAAAAAAAAAAAAAAAAAAAAATACAAATGCTAATTGAAAACATTCCAAGCAGGGGAGGAGACAACCAGTAACATCCCAGGCAAGGGAAGAGACAACAATCAAGGAGCCATTAGAATAAACAGGTTATCTGCTTCCTTGAATCCAGGTTTCAGGAATCCCCAAATAACCCCCTATAGCTGTCCTTGGGCTTTATTGTTCTCTACTTAAGATTATCTCTACACTAAGCACCTACCTAGGCAAGCCCAAGAACCTTGAGTTTGATCCCAGTCACCACATGCCATGCTATGCTGGGTCAACCCACTAAGTTGTTCACCAAGACCAGGCATGGTTGTGCATGCCTGTAATTTCAGCACTGGGGAAGTTGAAACAAGAGGATCACTCTGAGTTGAAGCTACATAGTGAGACCCTCTACCAAATACATAAAATTTTAAAAAAGAATATCAATAAAAATATTGGGGATGGGCCCGGCGGGATGGCTCAGTGGTCTAGAGCACCTGCTTGGGGAAGCTTGGGCGGCTTCAGGGACCACGGTTCGATCCCCGGCACCATATGCTGTGCCAGCCCTGCCCTCGGGGCGGGCTGAGCCGGCCATAAAAATGAGTGAATAAACAAACAAAGGTTCTGAAACAAGAAAAATAAATAAATAAAAATTTAAAAATAAAAATAAAAATATTGGGGAAATCTAAATTAGGCCTACAATCTGGATAACAGCATCCTTAATGTCAGCTGCCTCATTTTGAGAAATGTAATAGGTAATGGTAGATGCTGATGGAGGGGAAGCAGACATGGAACATTCTAGAATCCTCTACAATGTCTTTGCAACCTCTCTATCACTCTATACTAAGTCTAAAATACAAAGGCTTACTTAAAAATAGTAATCATTATCCAGCTAGATAGCTCAGTGGATTAAAGTGCCTGCTTAGGCAGACACAGTGACCGGGGTTTGATCCCCAGAATTCTGTGCAAGCACTGCCCTAGGGCATACTGACATAACTGAGACTGGGCATGGTGGCACATGCCTGTAATCCCAGTGCCTGGGAGGCTGAAAATGGGAGAATCATTATGAGTCTGATCTGTGTAGTGAGACCCTGTAGACTCCGTACTAAATTTAAAAAATAAATACATAAAATTTAAAAATTAAATTAAAAATTAAAAATAAAATAGGAATCACCAGAAGGGGTCTGAGGAGATCCCCAAAAAGAGAAGACAGACAATTCAGCTCAGCCCACACATTGAGGTAGGTAATAGGCTCACTGAATCCTAGCACAGAAAAAAATTTCATGACATATCAGTGAGAGATATATTAAAATATATTAAAGTATGTATTCACAGAATAAAGCAAGCACCCTCAAGAGAGACATCCAAAATGTATGGTCTGGAGATGGAGGTTTTTGTGGGGTCTTGAGATGTCAAGATGGCTAATCTAGGATTCAAACTAGTTCTATCAGGTTACCCATTTGGTAGCCTGTGTTAGAATGCAAGTCATTTGCATGTGTTTGCAGCTTAACAATGTGCAGCCCACAAAGCCAAATATATAGCCTTACTGTCTTTTTAAGACATTTAGAAATTTGGGGGTTGAGTTTCCTGGAACAGAAAAAAACATTGTAACCTTGGATAACTTTGTGTCCTGAAGTTACAGTTTTTCTGAAAAGAACAATTTAAACTTTATCTTTGACCTTGTCTCCTTCCTATCTTTACTTCTTCTATCCTACTTCAGGGTTACTTTCACCACAGCTGATGAAAAATAATTAGTGATTAAATTATGATGACTAAAGATAATGCCATCAGGAAATGCTCAGCACTAGGACATACTCAAAGAAGAACAGCAACAAAAGAATTGGCCTCATCTTGGGCCTGAGACCCTTTTTCTCTTCGCTCATCTGCACCCCCCAACAACCACAAGTGTAGGAAAAGAATACAATAGATGCAGCAGCAGCGGCAGCTCTGTGTCTCACCCTCTTGCTGTCTCCCTTCCAACCAACACCTCCTCCAGAGCAAAGAACTGCACATGGCTTCCCACCTCGCTACAGGAACTTCGTAGTGGCTCGGACCAAGATTTATTGTCAACAGCCCAGTAACACCTGTTTGCATGTCTTATCTCTGCATCACCTCCTGAATGTCAAGTCTCTTAGCTGAAAGAGCATCCTTTATGTGGCTATGTTTGTTTTAAGATTTATTTTTTGCACAGTATTAGTTCTCCAACTACCCATCTTCTACTTTAGGCCTTTCTTTGCAGGGGATAGATAGGAAAGGAATTCTCAAGTAATGCAAATATTACCTGGTTGAAGCCAGTTCTTTTAGCCCCCATTTGATTATCTAAATTTGCTATTCAGGGAACATCCATCCATGTTTCTTTTCTACTGGCCTTTGGCCTCCTTTTGTAAGTATGTAGTAATCATAATTGAATGTGTCTCATTTTGTTTCCATTCTGTACCTAGCTGGGGAAGATGATACATGGACGTCAGTCTAAAGGCTCTTTCTCCCCCTTTTACAAGTATGTTTCATAGTTCTTAGCCTTGTTTCTCATTTGTAATCTTTTCTAGGTGGACGAGCTGAATAAATTCAATGCCCACAAGGTGCACATTTGTCATAGAAAGGTGACAGCAAAAGCACCGTCACAGTGAAAAAGCAGCAGGAAAAAGAGAGAGAAAGAAGACCTAAGGGCATTTCCTTGCCTGCAGAATAAGAACAATGAGGTGCCTTGGGGAATCCATTGCTGAGACTTGTTGCAAAGACAGCCAACAATAGCCACCAGAATTGTTTTTCTTCTCTTGTTTTGTCTTGCTCTTAACACATCTATTTTGACTGTGCCGCCATAGAGCAAAAATTTGTACCCAGAACAGACACTGATTTATCACTGGACAGTGAGTATGATCTCCAGTGTGTCTCTTTCCAAATATCAGCCCTTCCCTCTCCCCTGCCCACTGGGCACTCTTTAAAAGGAATGAAAAATTCTCAAACACAGTCAAGGATTTTGGTGTGGACGGCCCAAAGCCTGTGCGTTGATACAGCTCTCCAGTTAGCATGACATCTCCCGCAAAGCACACTAGAGAACAACCTTTCAAACTAAAGACTTGTATTTAGAAGTTGTTGAAATGGAAATTTCCATCTAAGTGAGAGAATGGGAGAGGAAGGAAAGAAGGAAGGGAGGGAGGGTAGGAGGGAAAGAAGGAAGGAAGGAAGGAAGGAAGGAAGGAAGGAAGGAAGGAAGGAAGGAAGGAAGGAAGGAAGGAAAGAAGGAAGGAAGGAAGGAAGGAAGGAAGGAAGGAAGGAAGGAAGGAAGGAAGGAAGGAAGGAGATTTTACAAAAAAATGTTCTCCTTCTGGCCAGCCTGATTCCTGCCAGAAACTCAGCTCCATGTGGCCTGAGACTGCATCCTTCCTGGTCCCTTGGCCACCGGTACAAGCTGAGCACTGCAGAGGATCCTAGTAATAGCCCACATTTGCCAAAAGCTGTATCCTGGCCATTGCTTTGAGGGATTGTCATGTGCTAACTCCCACTAACTCTAGAAGGCACAGACTACTGCTGTTCCCATTTTACAGAAAAGAAAACTAAAGCCCAGCAAGGTTGAGGAAGCCACCCAAAAACACATGGCTAGAGACGATGAAGATGGGGCTCATATCCAAGCAGCTTGCCCACAGCTTTCATCAGAAAACTGAGGAATAGTCTCAAGCCATGACACTAACTGAGATGAGAGCAGGGAAGGTAAATTCCCCTGGCACTGTGGAAAGAAAACCAATCAATTTTTATTGAAAGCAAGCAGCAGACAGTAAAGCAGAATGCTGGCTCACAAAATAAATATTTTCCAAAAAAGCTGCTTATTTGTTTGATCAATATAACAAACAGGAAATGAAGGCTGTAACAAAAGCCCTGGCAGAGAACAATGATTACAGGAAACAGATTGTTTTTTCCTTTGGTATCAAGCAAATTAATAGAATCAAACTATGGTGCATTCCACAAACACGAGGACAAAGGGGAGTGTTGCTGCGAGTGCCCTCCAGCCTGTCACCCTTGGCATGTGCTGCTTGCTGTGCCAGAAATGCCTCCCCCACCCCCACTCCATTGAATAAGTTCACCTCTCTCGCCCTGAAGACCAACTGAGACTGACCTGGCTTACGATGCTGTCCCCCACTCCTTTCTCTGGGCCTGGCAGGATGGCTCAGTGGTCTAAAGCACCTGCTTAGGAAAGCTTAGGTGGCTGCAGGGAGCATGGTTTGATTCCCAGCACCACATGCTGTGCCAGCCCTGCCCTCAGGGCAGGCTGAGTCGGCCATAAAAATAGATAAACAAACAAACAAAAGTTCTGAAACAAGAAAAAAAATATATAAAACAAAATAAATTCTTTAAAAAAAAATTTTTTTTGCTTCTCTGTTGTGTCCTTCACACTTCAAAGTGCAAGAATCACAGTTCCCGAGCTGCAGCACTAAGCATGAGCAAAGTGGGTGAGTCACACCGTAGGGAGCTGTGGCCAGTGAGGACCAGGAGAGGGCCTGCCTTGCTAAAGGCACAAGTCGTCACTTGCTCCGCCCAGCCATTGCCAAAGGCGAGTACTACTCATGTATTGTGCAATCTTACATTTTTGAGGGAAATCAGTGATCCATAATTATGTGAGAAGCTCTCTTGATTATTAAATTTCAGCAACTATGCTTTTAAAATGTATAAACATGGTCTACCTCACCTATAACCTCTGCCTCATGGTTGCTTGCTTGCTGCATATCTTGGAAATTAAATACTCAGCCCCTTAGAGATTTGAGAGTAATGAAGAAATGAATCTTGCTGGGCATGTTGGAACTTGCCTGTAGTCCTTCTTATTCAAGAGACTGAGATGGAAAGATCATAAGTTCAAGGCAAGCCTGGATTGCTTTTCTAGAACTTATCTCAAAATATAAAATGTAAAAGGCTGGTGCTACGCCTGGGCTGTGGAGCACTTACTGAGTATGTAGAAGGTCCTGGGCTCAATTCCCAAGTTTGAAGGGATAAAAAGAGCATGGATACACATTCAAACCAAATCACAGTTCTATCACTTGCCAGGCTGAGTTCTATTCAGTTCATTACTTAACCTCTCTGTGCTCCAGTTTTCTCATCTGTCATATACTTAGGGAAACTAGTATGCTTATTCCCTAGACACCTTATAAGAAGTCCATTAGTGTGCCTGGGGTGCTGAGAATTGTACTGAGCATCAGTCATCTGCATCTTCATCCTTGTCACCATCATTAGGACCGCCACCACCATTGTCAACAGTGTTATCACCATTATTATAATCCTCACCATCACCACAAACATGACTGTTACCAGCAGAAAATTATCATCAATATTATCTTTATATCTGGTACTCAGTACAATGCCCCCCACACAGCTGCAGTGTGTTCAGTGTTTATTAAGCTGAAGAGCAACCTTAATATCCTATGAAAGGATAAAATTAAAATATCAAATATTCATCAGTTAGGAAAATTTTAAATCCCTAGAATCCTGAGATAGCTTTCAATCTCCTTCAAGGCTCCCATGCAGGTTGGATTATATGGTCTGGTGTCTTTCTAGACAAATGGGTAGGTATGCTTTTGTTGAAGCAACCTCTAGGACATAGACATGTTATAACTCCTGCTTACTACCCCTGTAGGTGATGCTATCAATAGCTGACTAGCTATATCCGTGGGTAAAGTACTGACTTTCGGATTCACTTATGTCTAGGAGTGGCTTTATCACATTATTCTGGACAATGAAATACTAGAAGTATAATGTCTACCTGGAGACCATGAAGACAAAAAGAGCACATAAAATCTAGGAGCTTCATTGCTGTAGGACTTCCTTGAGGAGATACATGTCTAGTTCCACTATAATCTTATTTTGAATTTGTTTCTATGTGACTGATGACATAAAGGACAACCTGAGCATAATATAAATTCTGCTTTTGCATACACCTTGTTTTATCTATGAGAAACACTAACTGAATTCATTATACTGCATTCAGCTACACTGAGTTGTGTAGAAATAAGCAAAAAGCGTGCACACTCACACACACCAGGCATCTACCAATGTATTTTCATTCACCATATGTGTTATGAATCATACCCATTAATACCTGGCTTGAAGACTTTCTGATTTCAGATAGGCTTCTTCCTAGCACTTCAATTCACTCATTTGCTATAACCTTTCTGATATCCATATGTACTAGCAAAATTCAGGTCTTTGTCAAGGTAAAATATTTATTTACCAAGTATTATCAATATTTATTATAGTATGCATTTATTTCTTGACTGTTAAACATGCATTAAAACATACTCCTAGAGCCAAGCTCAGTAGCATAAACATCTGGCTAGCAAGCACAAGGTCCTGAGTTTGATCCCCAGTACCCCCCAAAAAGTATATAATAAATGTATTTTCAAGCAGGGCGTAGTGGCACATGCCTGTAATCCCAGCACTCGGGAGGCTGAGGCAGGAGGATCGGTGTGAGTTCGAGACCAATCTGGGCTACAAAAGTGAGCTCAAGGCCAGCCTGAACTGCATAGTGAGACCCTGTCTCAAAAAGACCAATAAATAAATAAATAAATAAATAAATATGCTTTCATTCAATTTTCATCTTTTGTTAATGTGTCCCCCATGAAGTTTTGTTTTTGATTTTGTTTTTTGTTTTGTCTTTACTGAGGATTGAAACTAGGGTCTTCACATTCTCAGATCTTTCTTTATTTTTTATTTTGAGACTCAGTCTCACTAAACACTAAGTTGCCCAGACTGGGCTTGAACTCAGAATCTTCCTGTCTCAGCTTCCAGAGTGCACCACCAAGGCTGGCTCTCAATGAAGTTTTTGAGTGCTATGTCTTATAAACTTGCAGTTTACCATGCAATCTTGCCTCATGCACTGATTTTTCTAGCCCTGTTATAGCAGAGCTGACTATATCCTTTGGGCTGCTTAGACCTGGGATCCCTGTCTCATGCAGAAGGGGTTCTGATGTTTAAAGCACTGTATGTTCCACTCAGCAAACACATTGTCAATTGATACCCTGCTTCATCGAAACTAAAGTTATAAATTCTGAGATTTTTCAAGCATAAGAATCTTATACAAGGTTTATTTAGAATGCTAGATTGCAAACACTAAAAGAGTAGAATCTCCATCTTCCCCCAACCATGTGTGGATGGGGACTGCATTGCTATATTGGGAAAGGTTGAAAATGGAAAAGAAGGACTTTTGTAATCTGTTTGTTTATTTATTTATTTATTTTATGTGTTTAGTACAGGGTCTACATGGTCTCACTACAGATCAAACTCATAGTGATCTTCCTGTTTTCAGGTTCTCAAGCACTGGGATTATAGGCACATGCCACCACACCTAGTCTCAGTCACTGTCTCATCATTCCCGAGGGGCACAGCACTCTGTGGATCAAAGCCAGTCCCTGTACCTGCCTAAGCAGATGCTTTAGTCCACTGAGCCATCTGGCTGGCCCTCTTTATAACGTATAATGGTGAATAATTTCATTTTTCAATAATATATCAAAGCCGGGCGTGGTGGCACACACCTGTAATCCCAGCACTCGGGAGGCTGAGGCGGGAGGATCGGTGAGAGTTCGAGACCAGCCTGGGCTACAAAAAAACTGAGCTCAAGGCCAGCCTGAACTGTACAGTGAGACCCTGTCTCAAAAAAAAGACAAAAAATAAAAATAAAAAAAAAAAAAAAAAATATATATATATATATATATATATATATATATATATATATTGAAAAGGCAGACATGGTGGTGCAAGCTTGTAATCCCAGAACTCAGGGAGCTGAGGCAGGAGAATCATTACAAGCTCAAGACCAGCCTGGACTACAAAGTGAGCTCAAGGCCTGAGCTGCATAAGGAGACCCTCTCTCAAAAAGACAAAAAAAATTTTTGAAAATATTGCATATGTTGGGAGACTCAGAAAGATACCTGACCCCTTTCCTCTCAGCCCTGCAGCCTGAGAGTTGGGTTATATGCTACTGACCTTGCTCCCCTCATATGGCAGCTCCCCTTGCTCCATAAGCCAAAAATACCTCCCAGCAGATACTTGTCTTGGTACTAATAGTTTTTGGGAAATTCTTGTATTTTATTGGTGGGTGAATAAGATGTATAGATATTTGGGATCTTGTAAGAATGATCATGTTACATTTCTAGAAAGTTTTAGACATGTCTTCATGAACCGTGCCCATCTGAGTGGCCCCCAAAACTTTTATGCATTCAGAGGTGGAGCTTGTGCAAAGTGGGTGGGCCATGGGCACTTTGCCCATCCGTGGATTTATCCACTGAGTTGATAGCTGATACGCTATTAGGTGATGGGGGATTCTAGAGCCAGATCCCTGAAAGCATCATCTGGAAGGCTGTGCCCTTCCCAGCTCCTCCCTTTTCCCTCAGCTTCCTGATCACATGACATGAGCAGCCTTCTTCCATGGCAGACCCTTTCCTCACACCATTTCTGAGCTCAAGCCTGCCAAAAGAGCTGAAGCTTCGGGACTGTGAGCCCAAGTAAACCTCTCTTCCTAGAAGTGGTGGGTGCTGGGTATTGTGGTCCAGTAGCAGGAAAGTGACTGAAACATTGAATAAGCTTTCCAGCTCACCTCTGAGACCAGTATGCATACAAGTCCCCCAGGTTATTTAAATAGCTTGACTCAGAGATCTTTGCCTTTTTTCTCCGGTACTTGGGACTAAACCTTGGGCCTTCACTGGAGTTCCATCTCCAACCCTTTTTTAATTTTTTTTTACTTTGAAACCATTTCTTACTATGTCAGTAAGCTGCCCAGCTGGGGCTCATAATTGTAATCCTCCTGGCTCAGCCTCCCAGAGTCCTAGGATTACAGGTGTGTGCCGCTGCATCCACCTGTAGATCTTTGCCTTAACTCACACTATCCTAAGCAGTATAAGGAAGATGCTTAGGTTCATAAAAGGATAGAGCTCTGGAAGCTACAAAGAATGAAGAAATCAAAGTATTTCCCACCCTGCTATCCAGTGTTCCTGCCAACAGGTCCAGCACCTCTGCTTTCCCTATATCCATGGACAGATGAATGGATAAAGAAAATGTAGCATTTATGCACAGTGAGGTACAGTACTATTTGGTCATAAAAAGATAAACTTTAATCATTTATAGGAAAATGGATGTACCTTGAGACCACAATGTCAAGTGAAATAAATCAGACACATGAGATTAGGTATCACATGGTTTCTCTCATATGAGAAACCCAAAATATAAATAAAGAAAAACAAGATAGGTAATAGGAAAAAGGGAGACAGATCTTTTTCAAGTGGGAAGGAGATCAAAAGATGGTGAGAAGTAAAAAGGATGAAGTCAAGCCGGGCGTGGTGGCGCACGCCTGTAATCCCAGCACTCGGGAGGCTGAAGCAGGAGGATTGGTGCGAGTTCGAGACCAGCCTGGGCTACAAAAGTGAGCTCAAGGCCAGCCTGAACTGCACAGTGAGACCCTGTCTCAAAAAGACCAAAAAAAGGACAAAGAAAAAAATTGAGAAGTGTTCTGTACAGGTACCAACTCCCCCTAAGGACTGTGACATTCATGTAATGCAAACACGCACTAATAAAAAAAAATAAAAACTGGAGGAAAAAAGAAATGTTAACAGCATAACCATGATGAGTCCTCAAACTGCTCCATGTGAGGCGGTTTCTTCCACAAGAGCTTGAAACTGTCCCTGCTGGGCAAGAAAGCATGTCATTAGCAATAGCCTCACAAGACACTGGGGAGAGAGACAGCAGATGCACAGCAGCACCTGATAGAGCTGCTGTCCTCAGGTGAGCAGACTGATTACATCTCCCTGAAGACAGTGAGGAGGGCCAGCTGGATGCTGCCTTCCAAAAGTGACTGGGATTTAGGACACTGTGAGAAATGGAGGTGAGAAGTACCTTCCAGCCCCACAAGACGTCTTTGACTCGGCACACAGCCTCCCTATGGGCCAAACAGCGAAAGCCAGGGCACTTCAGAAGGCTTTACTATCACAAGGGCTGAATATGGCTTGCAGCCAGCTACACCGGAGTATGTGCTACTCTTGCCCCCATGACTAGTACTTTTCTTGGGAGCTAGAGGATGAGGTGGAGATGAAGAATATAGCCCCACGGGACTGACATAATAGCTCATCAGTCTAAAGCACCTGTTTAGGCAAGCTTAAGCAACTGCTGGGACCGAGGTTCAATCCCCAGCACCTCATGCTACACCAGCCCCACCCCCAGGGCAGGCTGAGCTGGCCAGAAAATAAAGTTTAATAAATAAATAAATAAATAAATAAATAGGAAAAAAAAGACAAAGAATGTGGGAAATTGAATCAAAGGAGGAGGAGGAGGAGGAGGAGGAGGAGAAGAAGAGGAAGAAGAAGAAGAGGAAGAAGAAGAAGAAGAAGAAGAAGAAGAAGAAGAAGAAGAAGAAGAAGAAGAAGAAGAAGAAGAAGAAGAAGAAGAAGAAAAGGAAGAGGAAGAGGAAGAGGAAGAGGAAGAGGAAGAAGAAGAAGAAGATAGTCCCACAAATTGAACTTACCTGTGAATGATTTTATATAGTGATGATTACATAAACCCTGAATGTTTATTGAATAATAAATTATAAAATAGAATTTGGGGAAGACAGCTAACAAAAACGATTAAGAGACTCACATTCTCCACTGTAATGATAAACAGTGAGGAAGGTCTCATGTGCAACATTTGGATAAGTCAGAAAGCAAAATTACTACTGTATGCATACTGTTCAGATAGATAGAGATGAGGAAGACATTCATACAAGCAAGCTGCCTGGTAAGCTCCAGGTCAAGGACAGGCCTTCTCCAGTGATTCACCAAATGAACTCCAGTTCATTCACCCAAATGAACTTCCTGGAGCAACAAATGTTGTGCCTCCAGTTTTCCTTGCAACTGGAAGTGTATTCCTTCTTTTACCATATGGTGAACACTGCTTAAATTATTTTCCCCAGGCAATATTAATCACTTATTTCTCTGACATAGTGTCGCCAGAAGACAAGGTCATGTTAACACCGTGACGTACTGTTGCCTTCTCAGCTAGCATTAAGTGACTATATTCAACTATCACATCACACTGGACACATACTGAGTTTTGGGAAAATTAGGTAAAGCAAAAGCAGCCACTCACAGTCTGGGGCAACAATCCTAGGTTCAAATCTACCACTTCAGATACCAATTAGTGGCCCATAAAATGAATTGCACCCACAAACATGTTTATTTCTACCAGTAATTTTTGCTGTTGTGAAATCAATACCAAACTTTTTTAAAGATTCATTTTCTTTTTCCTTTTTTCTTTTCTTCCTTTCTTTCTTTTTTTTTTTTTTTTTTTTT
>PVJA010054943.1:0-11371 GCA_004027025.1 Myocastor coypus | reverse complement strand
CGCTTGCCTTTTTTTTTTTTTTTTTTTCAGAACCAGGGATTGAACTCAGGCCCTTGTGCTCGCCAGGCAAGCACTTATTCTACTGAGCTATTTCCCCAGCCACTAAAGTTGAGAAGACTTTTTTTTTTTTTTTGTTAGTTTGATGATGCCATCAGGGCCCTGCTGGTGAGGCTTGTAGAGCTGGGGATCGATCCCAGGTCCCCTGCATCTGATTGCATTTGCCTGAGCAGATGCTTAAAACAAATGTGCCAGTCCACAGGCCCCCATCAGTTTCTTATGTTAGGTATCTTTATCACTAGTACCAAGATTTCTCAATGAAATGACTTTTCAGAGGTGAATTCCAAGTGTAGTTGGCTTTTGGCCTTTGAGTCTGTGTCACTGTCCTGCCTCTTCCATTTATTAGGGATTAGAGATTGCAGCTTGTTTGGCCTATTGTCCTGTTCTTTGGTACTGGGCTATAATATTGTTTATGGAGGCTGAGAGATAGCTCAGTAGACTAAGTGCCTGCCTGGGGAGTGCAAGGGCCTGAACTCAATCCCTGGTTCTGCAAACAAAACAAACAAACAAACAAACAAACAAAAATATATGTATTTCATGATCATATGACACTCTAGATGTTTGCACACAAGGAAGATCAGTTGATCACAACAACAACTGTGTCACCTTGGCTAAGATAGTACAGTAACAACAATAACACCAAAAAGATACTGGAAATTGACAAACTGTGATAATTAATCATTGACCACCTGTAATACTAAGTACAATATTTATAGTTATATAACAACATCTAAGACAACTCAGAAATTTGTATATAGTAAATAATATTCAGTAGAATAACTTTACACTGAGGACAAAAATTATAAGGGATAAGAAGGAAAAAATAGAGAAATGAAAGAAGAAAAAGATGTTAGAAACATAGCTGAAGGATAAAGGAGAGTTCCATACACCTCAGGAAGCTAATGAAGATGACAGGAAGAAAAGAAATAAATAAAATGAAAACAAGGACAAAAACAAAACAAAATGAAAAAAAAAAAAAAAAAGCTCACACACAAATACAAACCCACACACCGAAAAATGAAACAATTAAAGCAGAACAAAACAAAAATCACCCAAATGCGGGGGGGCTTTTGGGTTAGCTCAGTGGTTTAAGCGCCCGGGTGGGCAATCCCAGTCAGGCACACAGGATGGAGGTTTGATCCCCACATCCACTCATAAGGCAGGCAGCCTGAGCCAGCAAAAAAAAAAAAAAATCTTTCTCAACTTTTAGGGCTGGGGAGATAGCTCAGTAGAATAAGCACTTGCCTGGCAAACACCAAGTCCTGAGTTCAATCCTTGGTCCTGAAAAACAAAGCAAAGCAAAACAAAAAGAAAACAAGCCGGGCGTGGTGGAACATGCCTGTAATCCCAGCACTCAGGAAGCTGAGGCAGGAGGATCGATGCGAGTTCGAGACCAGCCTGGGCTACAAAAGTGAGCTCAAGGCCAGCCTCAACTGCATAGTGAGACCCTGTCTCAAAAAGACAAAAAACCCCAAAAAACAAAAAACAAAATAAATCAAAGAACTCCCAAATGAACAATAATGAAAAAAGGCCAACAGTATTTTTTTTCTCTGCGATTTCAAGCCTGTTATCTTCTTGCGTGTATAGCCTTGAGGCATGACTCTGCTCTTGCTGGTAGACAAGGGAGGCAATCAGAGCCCAGGTCCATGCTGGACAGTCTCAGTAAACTGGCCAAAGCGTTATGGCATGACACTGCTTCTGGGACTTTCAAGCCTGCAGAAGTTCAACTTGACCCTGGTTTTTAATCATGTAGATAGGCAGGTCTGAGTCATTTAGTTTATAGCACTCTGGGGGCCTCTTGCCAGCCTGTCCATGGACATCTCAATGGTTGTCCCTTACCCTGTCACTGTGGAACTTTAATACTCAGAATCCTGAGATGAAGCCAACCTGCAGCTCCTCTGAGTCTCATGTTCATTTAACACCTCCCTAAAATGGCATTAGATCAAGCATTCTCTCCAGTAGATATGGCAGTCATCTATGTTTGTTTGTTTTTGTTTTTGTTTTTTGAGACAGAGCCTTGCTGTGTAGTCCAGGCTGGACTCAAACTCCTGGCAATACTCTTGCTTTAGCCTCCCAAGTGCTGGGATTGCAGACATGCTCCACCAGACCTGTACAGCAGTCATTTGTGCTGGAGTCACTCACCAGCTGCTGTAGTGCATAGGATGCCCTGCTGGTGTGATTTTCCATGAAGGCCTCTTGCATAACCTGCTTTCACTGTGTCTCTATAGATTCAATCTTCCTTTCTCCACTATCCAGGAGCCTGGGAAAGTGCAGATTGCCCCTTCCTTTCCTGCACTGTGGTCCCTCTCTCCAATTTCTAGACGCTCAAGTTTTTCCTTCAGATTCTTCCTGTGTCTCGCGGATCCTTCTTTTCCTCTCCAAGTTGTTTTCTAATGTCTGGACACTGAATCTCATTGAAGCTAATTTACTGCTGCTTGCTATTCTGTCATCATCTCAAAAGTCAGGACCTGGGGCTGACATTCTGCGGTAAAAAGGGACAACAAAAGGGCAGGTTTAAAACTACAGACTCAGATCTGTTATATTTTCTACCCAAACTCTAACAAGTGTTCTTTGCAAACATTTCCTCCACGTTAATATGTATATACTAACTTAACCATCAAGGTATACAATCCTTTCTGACTTCTTTAGAACTAGTGTTAAGTGCTTAGCTTCAGAAGCATGCACTAGTTTTGAGTCCTAGCCTTTTCAAAAGTAAAGTTTGAAAATCTTCCTTCCTTGTGAAATAGGGATCATAGCCAAGTATTCTTCACAGATGAACATAAGTATGATGACACACTTAGAATGCTTAGAATAATACTTAGCATGTAAGTTGCCATTGAGTGTTTATTATAATTAAACTATTTCATAACAGTCTTTCAAGGAAGGATAATATGAAGGAAGGAAGGAAGTCAGGCAGTACACTAGGTGTCAGTCTTGTGCTTCAGATAAAGTGCACAAAATGCCTACTCTGGGTATTTAGAAGGTGTCCAAGATGATCTGGCTTGGAATAGAAAGATTCTTAAGCAGTGCTAGAATATCAGAACCCTAAAACTGCAAAAGAAGAGCCTAACAGTGTGCTGGCTTAGGCACATTGTTCCACACTGATGATCTTTCAAAGTAGCAATCTATAGAAAAATAAAAGCGTTACCAATTCTATTTAACCACTGCTAGTTTCATAAATTCAGCATATCAGAAATGAAGACCCATCTCATGTTTGTCTAGGATGCCAGCATTTTCCTTATTTTTAGGTTTGAAGTCAGTTGAAGTATTTTCCAGGAAGAATGGTGCTTGAATAATGTCTTAGCTATTGACTAGCCATATAGATGATAATTCTAGTTTTATCTATTCCACAAGGTCATCGATTAGAATGTCAGTTGAAAAATAAATGTTTTAAAGAGGAATTACTGAAATATAAGACATTATTATGATTCAATACATTTGGAAAATATTGAGAGATAAACAAAATTAAAAAATGGAAGAGTTGACCCATAATTTTCAACTGGTTTGAGGTCTCAACTTTTTATTTTATTTTTTTATGAACAGAATAGATTTACTGGGGGATAGAAAGCTCCTGCCTGAGAGAGGGAGAGAAGCAGGTTGTCCCCAGGAAGCTGTCTCTTCCAGGGACTTTTATAGAGGACAACCATGTGGTGAGGTGGGTCTAAGGTGGTAGAGAATGTGGGAACTTGCTTAGGTGAATATGAGGTGGGACAAAACTATGGTCAGCTAATGAGATTACAAGCACTATTGCTCAGGTAAATTAGATTAAATCCAGTACCACAAACGGGGAAGTGAGCCATATAGCAAGTGGGCAAGAATACCAAACAAGGTCTCTTCCTGTTGGGGGCTGGGTTAGTGGGTTCTTTCAAGGTGATTTATTTTTATTTTTATTTTTAAAATTTCTTCTTTTGGGTCCTTAAACTAGGGAGACTATATGATATTTGCATATTTAGGTCTGGTTTATTTCACTTATGAGTATACATTCAAAATACATCCATTTATATATAAGTCTTCTAGTTTATCATTCCTTATAGATGTATAGTATTCCATTTTATAAAAATACCATATCTTTTTCAACCATTCTTCAGATGATGGGCATTTTGGTTGTTTCCAGGATTTGGCTATCATAAATTGTGCTGCTATGAATATAGGTACACAGATTTCACTACGATATGATGTTTTCAGTTTTTCTGGAAAAATTCCCAGTAGGGGGATAGTTGGATTGAATGGGATTTCCAGCTCTAGTTTTTTAAGCAGTCTCCACTCTGCTTTCCATAATGGTTGCACCAGTCTGCATTCCCACCAGCAGTGGAGTGTTCCTTTTTCCCTACAGTCTCTCCAACATTTGTTGTTGGTTGATTTCTTTATAGTAGCCATTCTTTCTGGGGTGAGATGGTATCTAAGTGTTGTTTTGATTTGCATTTTGAGAATGGCTGGTGATGTGGAGAATTTCTTCATGTATTTATAGGCTTCTTGAATTTCTTTCTCTGAGAAGTGTGTGTTCATCTCAGATGCCTATTTCTGGATTGGATCTTTGAAATTTGGGACCTTAATGGTTTTTAATTCTTTATAAGTTCTAGATAGAAGACCTTTGTCTGAATATTTATTAGTTAAAAATTTTTCAAAATTTGTGGGTTGTCTTTTCACTCTGTTGGTAATTTCTTTGGATATGAAAAAACTTTTCATCTGGTGGAGGTCCCATTTGTTGATTATTTCACGTGTTAAATGTGCATTTTGATTCTTGTCCATGAACTCTTTGCCTATCCTGATGTCTTCAAGATTTCCTCTGACTTTCTTCTCTAGGAGGTTTAGGGTTTCTCTTTTAATATTTAGATCTTTAATCCATTTTGATTTTAGTTTAGTGCATGGTGATAGGCCTGGGTCAAGTTTTAGTTTTTGACATGTGGAGAGCCAGTTTTTCCAGCACCATTTGTTAAAGAGGCTATCTTTCTTCCAGTAAACATGTTTGGCCCCTTTGTCAAAAATAAGGTGGCTGAGTGTGTTTGTATTTACTTCTGTATCTTCTAATCTATTTTATTGATCCTCAGGACTATTTTTTCGGCCAGTACCATGCTGTTTTATCATGGTAGCTCTGTAGTATAATTTTAGATCAGGAATTGTAATGCCTCCTGCCTTACCTTTATTGACCAGGATTGTCTTTGCAATTCTGGGTCTTTTTTGGTGCCAAATAAATTTTACGAATGACTTCTCCAGATCTGTGAGGTATGTTGATGGTATTTTGATAGGAATTGCATTAAATCTATATAACAATTTAGGGAGTATGGCCATCTTCACAATGTTGGTTTTTCCTATCCAGAAGCAGGGAATATCTTTCCATTTTCTAAAATCCTCTAGGATCTCTTTTTTCAGAGTACTGTAGTTTTCATTGAAAAGCCCTTTTACTTCTTTAGTTAGGTTAATTCCTAAATATTTCATTTTCCTTGGTGCTATTGTAAAGCGTATTGTTTCTCTAATTTCTCTCTGTTTGTTATCTGTGTAGAGGAATGCCATTGACTTTTGTGTGTTGACTTTGTAACCTGCTATGCTACTGAATTTGTGTATTAATTCTAATAGTCTTTCAAAGTGATTGGTACCTACTTAGAATATCAATCCCTGATGCCCATCCCTAGGGAAGTATGTAGCTGTATTTGTTTACTCTTGTCTTGAGATCTGGCCCACAGTGGAGGAGTGTCTGTTTATAGTTGTGAAGTCATCTTGTCTTCCATGTCGTCCTTGAGGGCCTGGCCCTGTCTAACTGCCTATAATATTTCTATCTAATTCAGCTGCCTACAACATTCCCTGCTCTGAAGAAGTAATCCAAACTGCTGAGAGAGGGTGGTGACCACTCTGGCTTCTTTAGGCTGAAAAGGGTCGTAGTTGTGAAATGGCAGTTAGAGAGAGGTCTCAACTATTTATTTATTTATTTATTTATTTGCAGGACCGAGGTTTCAAACTGATGACCTTGCTCTTGCCAGGCAGGCACTTGTGCCACGGAGCTATCTCCCCAGCCCCTTCAACTTTTTAAAAGAAAACCTGTCCTTGGATGAAACTTTCACTGAACTGATTGTGCTTTTTAATACCATTTGTCACCCTATCTCAAAATGGGATTAATCCATAGTGTAGTAAACAATCCATTGTATTTTATAGTATACATTGATTCTCTTAGGGTGAGTCTGGGGGAAAAATCTTTCAACTCCCTTAACCAGACTTCCAATCACTTAATATAAATATGAATATTTGACCTAGCTGCAATAATACTTAAAGTAGCATTTTTAAATAGACTTTTGGATTTTCCATGCATTTTATAACTATTTTGCTTGTGAACAAAGCTGACTTTTTGAATCTAGATGAACTAGTTTATAATAATTTCTGTGGCTTCTTTTAAGATATAAGTACAAAGCTCTAATTGCTGGCTGACACAAGAAGTTAATGGAATCTAGACTTTCTAAAGTTTTACTTCACTGACAATAATTGTTTCTAGACCCCTACTGAGAATGTCAGGAAGGTAGTATTAACTTGTATGATCTCTGGGATTAATAAATAGCTGAAATAAATCAAGAGGCAAAGTTTGAAATTGTTAACACATACAATAGAAAACTGTACTGTTCAGGGCCACAGGGATAGTTTAGAAATCTAAGCACCTGCTTAGGCAAGTGCAAGGACCTGGGTTTGATCCCTGGTACTGATGCAGGGGAAAACGATCCCCAACCTGAAGAGTTCGTGTTGTCTAAAACCAAAGAATGAATTTTAGGAACAAATGGAGGTTATGAGCAGAACAGATTTATTAGGAGAAAGAAAGCTTCTGTCTGAGAAGAGGGACAGAAGGGGACCTGAGCGGGTTGCCCAGGAAGTTGTCTTCTTCCCGGGTTTTTATAGAGGAGAGTCATGTAGTGAGGTGGGCCTAAGGTTGTGGAGAAGACATGGGACCTTGCCTAGGTGGGTATGGAGTGGGACAAAGACTATGGTCCAACCCATGAGATTACAAGCACCATTGCTCAGGTAAAATTGATTAACTTTGGGATCCAATGGGAAGGCAAGTCACGTAGCAAATGGACAAGAACTCCACCCATTGAGCTTGGGCTTGTGATTCTTTCCAGAATCTTTCTTTTTTTTTTTTGTCTTTTTGAGACAGGGTCTTGCTATGCAGTTCAGGCTGGCCTTGAGCTCACTTTTGTAGCCCAGGCTGGTCTCGAACTTGTACCGATCCTCCTGCCTCAGCCTCCCGAGTGCTGGGATTACAGGCGTGCACCACCACGCCCGGCTATCTTTCCAGAATCTTTCAAGGTGATTGATATATACTTAGAGTATCAATCCCTGATGCCCATCCATAGGTAAGTATGTAGTTGTTTCTGTTTACTCTTGTTTTGAGATTTGGCCCATAGCGGAGGAGTATCCATCTATAGTTGGAAGGTGGCCTTGTCTTCCATGTTGTCCTTGATGGCCTGGCCCTGTCTGACTGCCTATAATATTTGTATCTAACTCAGCTGCCTACAACAGTACCACATGCTGTGTGGGTGACCAAGAGCAGGTGTGGTGGCACAGGTCTCTAATCCCAGTGCCGGGGCGGCTGAAATAGGAGGATCACTATAAGTCCAAGCTGTATAGTGAGATCCTGTGCTAAATACAAACAAACAAACAAACAAACAAACCTTCTAAAAAGAGAAGGAAATTATCCTATCCAGAGTTTCAATGTTTCAATAAACCTTTTAAAGCATAGCAGTGATGGAAATTATATAAGAATTAGATTGGCATGAATACTGGCTCTTCAAATCTAGTTATCACTTAAATAAAATTGTTCTTATAACTAATTTAAGATGCTATTTTAATCTGTATTTACTCTGGAATAGGGAAAGATAATTTTAAAAATTCATTTATTTATTTATTTGATACAGGGTCTTGCTATGCAGCTCAGATTCATAGTGATCCTTCTTTCTCAGCTTCCCCAGTTCTGGGATTACAAGTGTGTGCCACTACACTCGGTTTTGGAGCCAGCATGGTGCATCCAGGATTGGATGGCATGTGGTACTAGGGATCCAACCTGGGTCCTTATGCTTGCCAGGTAAACACTTAAACCACTGAGCTATCTTCCCAGCCCAAAGAGATAATTTTGAAGCATTAATTTTGACATGAAAAGGTTAAGAAGTTCTCAAAATCTTCAGTTATGTAGAGTTATATAATTGACTTTTCATCTCCTAGTCCATTAGTGTTTCCACATTAAGGATTAAATATATGAAATATGGTAATTTCTTCTTGATCTTTTGAGCTTGGCATTTTATTTGACTTTGTGAAAATAATTCACAGTAGATATTATTTAAAAATAGGAAGAATATACCATTTATATTAGAGTACAGTGTAAATATATAAACAATTTCATTTTTATAATCATATGAACTAGACAAGAAGATATGATATTTGATTATTTCAATAGGTATTATTCAACAACTAGTTATTGATGTCTCATTATGTTCCAGAACTGGGGATACATATTGGATTAAACAAGGACTCTATTCTCATGGTGGTTAAGTTATCATTGGGGAGAATAAACAATAAAAATTATAAATCTATATCATTTCTATGCAGCAAAGTTAAGCAAGTTAGACAGGACAAAGAGTATGGGCAATGTGGACGAATACTGTTTTATAGAGAGTGACTGGGAAGGTGAGTAATTAGTATTAGTGACAAGATGACCTTTGGGCACAGGGTTCCAGAGGAAAAACATTACAGGCAAAGAAAATAGCAGGAATGAGTCCATGGTGAAGGGATGCTTCTTTGTATCTTCAGCAATTTCAAGCCAGGCATGGTGGCAATGACTATAATCCCAGCACTTAGGAGACTGAGGCAGGAGGATTGCAATGAATTGAAGGACAGCTTGGGCTCCATAGTCAGCTCAAGACCAGCCTTTGTCTCAAAAAATGTTTCAATAAAGAGAACATCTGGAGCTGGATGTGGTGGCGCACGCCTGTAATCCCAGAACTTGGGAGGTGGAGGCAGGAGAATTGGTGTGAGTTCGAGACCAGCCTGGGCTACAAAAGTGAGCTCAAGGCCAGCCTGAACTGCATAGTGAGATCCTGTCTCAAAAAAAACCAAAAAGAAAAAAGAACATCTGTAGCCATGAAGAAAATGTAAATGAAAATGACATTGAGATTTTATCTCACTCCTGTCAGAATGGCTATCATCAAAGGTACATAAAATGATGAATACTGCTGAGGACATGGATTGGAGAGGAGACCTTTCTAAAATGCTGGCATAAATGTAAATTTTTTCAGTCACTGTGAAACTCAGTATAAAGGTTTCTAAAAAAAAAGTAGAGCAACTGTTTGTTATATACCACTGTGTACCTAAATGAAGCAGTTAAAGTCAGCATACTGCATGGTTCCCTCACAGCAGTTTGGGTTACTTCTTCAGAGGGGGGAATGTTGTGGGCAGCTGAATTGGAAATATTATAGGCAGTAAGACAGGGCCAGGGCTCAGGGAGACAATATGGAAACCAAGGTGACTTTGCAACTTTGGAAGAGATAGATACTCCCATATATATGGGCCAGCAGACCTCAAGACAAGAGTGGAAACAAATACAACTATATACTTCCATAGAAATGGGCACCAGGGATGGATATAAATAGGTGTTAACCACCTTGAAAGAGCCCAGATGAGTCACTAACCGAACCCCCAGAAGGAAGAAACCCTGTCCTGTATTCATGCCCTTTGCTACCTGACTCACTTCCTCATTTGGTGCTGGATTTGATCAATTTTACCTGAGCAGCGGTGCTTATAATCTCATTGGTTGACCATAGCTTTGTCCTACCTGATGCCCACCTAAGCGAGTTCCCATGTTCTCCACCACCTTAGACCTGCCTCAGTACATGGTTTTCCTCTATATAAGTCCCTGGAAGAGACAGCTTCCCAGGAACCACGCACTCAGGTCCCCCTCCTGTCCCTCTCTCAGACAGGAACTTTCTTTCCCCCAAGAAATATATTCTGCTTGTAAAAAAAAAAAAAAGTCAGCGTACTATAGGTGTACCTGCATGTCCATGTTCATTGTGGAACAATTCTTGATCGCTACATATAGAACCAGCATAAGATGCCCATCAGCAGATGAAAGAATAAAGAACATGTGGTATATATTCACAATGGAATATTACTCCACCATAAAGAAAGGGTGAAATTGTGTCATTTCAGGAAAATGGATGGAACCAGAGAACATCAAATTAAGTGAAATAAGCCAGACTCAGAAAGACAAGTTTTGCATGTTCTACCTGATATATGCATTCTAAGAAATGATGGCGGATGAAAGCAGACAGAAGAAAGTAGAAGGAATACTATTATTAGATAAGAGAAAGCTAGTAAGTGGGAGTGAGGTATGAGGGAGGACAATAGGGACAAGAATATGATGGGAATACATGCATTCAAACCCAGTATTTTGTAAAATTAATTGGCCTCACTAATAAAAGGACAAAAAAGGACAGTGTGATTAGAGTGAAGTAAGGGGAAGAATAGTAAATGGAAAAAGTCAGAAGCAATAAGCAAAAGATATCAACATGATTTACTGAGTTTTCATTACGACCGAGTAGGTGACAGAACTGAATTTCTACTCTGCTCCTTGACTCCAAATGCGGCACTTGTGAACTGCATTACTTCCATGACATAACTGGTAGCAGTGGCTGCACAGTAAATATCTTCTGGGTAAACACAGTGCATCTACATCTGGGATTTCATAATTCAGTTAACATTTATGAAAATCTCTTGGGCAAGGACAAGTCTAGACTACTTCTCATTCCTCTCTTAGTTTAAAATCGTCCTCTTAAATAGTTCATTCAGCTGACCTTAGCCTTTAATGTTGAGGTAACAGGTTCTGGAAGCAGAGCAAAGGGGTAATAAAGATTCAAAACTTGACAGGAGTCTTTTGAGGTTTTTTTTGCCAGATGAGTACACATATGTGTGTGTGCATGCACACACAGACACACACACACACGCATGCATGTGCGTATTTGCTTTCAAGCAGGGGAAACTTTCATTGGTAAATGTTAGTATTAGAGGTAAATATAACTGATGATGCAGATGCCAGAACACCAGAAGCTATCTATTTGAACAGAATTTACTCAATCAAATTCATATTGGGAGAGACTGGGCCAAAAACCATATTCTTGACAGGCTACAATTTTGTATTTCCTTGAATTTCCAAATATCTGTGTCAAAATTGTGTAACTGCTTATATCACATTGTATGGAAAGTTATTAGAATATCAATGATGGTCAGAAAATATCATTTCCAAGCTAAGTCAAAGATATTTGATACTCAGAAAGCCAGTGATGATAAG
>PVJA010054942.1:0-11368 GCA_004027025.1 Myocastor coypus | reverse complement strand
TTTTTTTTTTTTTCTTGGAAATTTCAAATGCACTTTGCTTTTTATGATTTCGGGATTTTTTTTTAGTTTTTAAAATTTATTTGAATGTTTTCATTATTTTTGATAAAGAATAGCAATATGACAGTTTCTAAACACATTAGTACCTCCTTCCTAATATTGATACAATGCACATACATATAACTGGCAGGACAATTGTGGTCATTATATTTTTCATGTCAGTTTTTATTTAGGATAACTATTTCCTTCGAATGCCTTGGAGTGGGGTGTTGCAACTATGAAAATATGTGCAGCATGATTTCCATAGCGTATCAATCCTCTCATTTGAAAAGTGGGACTTACAAGCCCGCCTGGTCTTCACGAACACCTCTGAGCAGGATCTGAGAGAGTTTTGATAGGGACTTGATGAAAGAAAACCAGGAGAAAAGTTTGGGTTCGTTGTAAGTGCTTACTTAACTGAGACACTTCAAAATCGTTCATGGGGAAACAACTTAGGTGAATCAACATCCTCCACCCAAACTAGAATCATAGCTTGGAACAGTGGATTTCACTGGGCATTTGCTAACCTAAAGGATACGTTTTTTTAGAAGCCCGGACAACACAATGCCATGTTTAGGGGTTTCATTTCCTTCATGGTATAAAAGGAGCAAGTGAACTAGTATTAGTTAAAGGCTATGGTTCTCGAACTTGAGTGGTCAACAAGCTCACGAAGCGGGGAGCTTAAAACATGTGTGACCACTGGGTGCCGTCTGCATTTCTGATTCAGAAGATGTGGAACCTCACACATGCCCTGGAGGTGCTTAGCATAGTGCTCTAGGGATAATGTTTTGAGAACCAGTGGTTTTAAAGGAGCCAGAGCCACATGAATGGTTAGACAAAAGGAAAGGATAAGAGTCACTGATATCCTTCTGTACCGATAGGATTTAGGTAGAACACCGGAGAACCCAAATCCAGGGTAGCTTCTTTTCCATGATCTTTGGAGATGCCACTGCAAAGTCGTCTTCAAAATGTGTGTTTTGTATTTTTTACTTGGGTTTTTGAACTTTGCCCCATTCCTGTCCATAATGCACATATAGTTTCCTTCCTTCCATGATTCAGACTAAAATTCCAAAACAAGTTTATCCTTGTATGAAATGATACATTTCACCAATACTTGAAACAGCAGTGGAAAAAAGATTAAAGACACCCCCAGAAAAGAATTAAGAAGATGAAAGAGAGAACAGAAAGAAAAGAGAAGATAGACTTGCAAGAAACAATATTATGAACCCTTATGAAGCTCCAAGAACTACGATTTCAATTTTTATGCATTGTAGAGTGTTTGAAGCCATGCAAGCCTGCTACACAATGCATTATTATCTGTGTGAGGAGACTGAGACTTAAATAGATTATGAAATCTTCCCAAGTATGCACAGCTTGCAAGAGGCCTCCACAGTCTTAAACCCAGAAATTCTAAATTTCAGCTCTAGAAAAATTTCTAGAGTTTCAACAGTAGGAAAACTGTGTCCAGATGGAAACTTCAAAAAAGATTTGGAATTGGGAAGCAAAGTCATACGACAGAGCAGTGGAGGCTTCACCCATTCAACCGAGTCTGGGTTGACTTGCCATCATATTATGGCCGTTGAGCGTTGTCTTGATTCTCTGAATTTAACACAAGCCCAAGATCTCTTTCAGGGCACGGTTGCAAAACTGGGGTGGTACTAACACGTTTTCATCTCTAACCTTGTCACCTAAGGAGGGGATCCTCCCTGTTCTGCGCAGATGTGGCTGTGGTGTACTGACCTTAGGAGAAGTACTTCGGATCCACCAACAGACCTCTCAATATACGTGTATCAGATTTCCCACAATTACTCCAGAGAGGTGGAATTGGGACCACATTCTTAGCCAAAGTGTAAATCTAGGAGGAGTTGACTTTGTTTGCCTGGGATCATGACAGAGTTGAAATCCCAACAGTTCCTGGTATTCAATCTGGAGAGATGTTTTAATCTTCCAGAATGAAGTATCCAGTTACAAAATCAATGGTGATTTTTGAAGTAGCCAGTACTTCTTTGGAATGTTATCATTCCTCAAAAATCCTTGGAGATTTCCCCACTTACGTAACGCATTAGCAGTAGTTTCTATTATTATACATAGCTTGGGATGCATAAAAGTTCAAATGAAGAAAGCAAGAGAGAGAAACATCAGGAGGGCGACTTTTCCTGCAAGATAAGGATGATTGCTGGTGGCTGAGCTATCCAGCTATGCAGTGGTCTGGTGCAGCCATCCTCTTGGTGGCCTTAAGCCTGACTCTGGACAAACAGTGACAGAACAGATAATGAGAAAACAGGAAGTGGGCTAAGGAAGCACTGAGTTCTTTCCATCTGGAAATCTAGGCCAGATGCTTGAAAACTGGAATCCGGGAGAAACAGCAGTTAAGGGTGGTCTGTCATGATGATAGAGGCACTCAGGTATTTCAGGTTGGATTAGAATGGCATCAGTGAAACTCTGCTCCAACTCTGAAAGGAGATTAGTTTGGAACGTTACGGAAAACCTTTTGTAGGTAGCTGCAAGGTACAGAAATGCATTTTTTGTTTATTACAAACTACAACGAAATGTAAAAGCTAAATGATAAATGATACTTAAATATATGACAGCTGACTTGGGCCAGCCTGAAGTGAAAAAGGCATGCAAGTGTCCAGGAAGGCTAGGGTCACTGATGCTATTTGTTTGAAGCTCATTTACATGGAAATCCAAAGAGATCTGACTGTACAATCTGTGACAGGTGAAAAAGAGAGCAGCCTTTATTATAATTATGTAATCTCATCTCACCCTGCTAAAGTTTAAAACTGAACTACATTAGTTCTGTAAATTACTTACGATAAAGAATTTCGAGTACTGACAGGAACACGCTATTTAATGAAGAGCAAAACATCCGGAAACTGCTTCAATGAAAGAATTACAATATTAAAATCAACTCTGCATAGAAAGAAATTGTTGTTTGAAGCTTTGTTTCTGTGTCCTGAGAAGCGTTTTGGAAGTTAGTGTTTTCATCTAACATTCTGTGTGTGTGTGTGTGTGTGTGTGTGTAGGCACCTGTGGGTACAGGTGTTCGGAAAGCTACGAAGAAGAACAAAGAAAGCCGTTGCAAAAGCTGAACCTTAAGACATGCAGAGAGAAACCTACCACGGATCCCTCACCAGAAATTTAAAAACACCAAGAAAGGATGAATCACCAGAACTCCACATCCTGCTGTTATGGTTTATGTCTGGTTCTCCCCACAAAGCCTCATGCAATCAAGGGTTGGGGACTGCTATAGATTGACACTTGACTCATGAGTCACTTGGATTATGTGTTTTCCTATTGGTGGGATTATGGGCCTGAATACCGCTGGGAATTACAGGTGTGGCCTGAGGCAGGCTGAGGCAGAGAGCCTGATGTAGTACAAGGAGAGACAGAAAGACGGACTCACGCTGTTACTCTGCTGCCATGATTGGTTGGTTTCTTGTCACCATTTTGTTGCTGTTCCGCCGCCATGAACTGGGTGCTCTCTGCCCCGTTCCCCTCAGCCTTAGGCCAGCCAAATATGGACTGAAACCTCCACAGACTGTGAGCTAAATAAACCTTCCCTTCCTTCACTTTGAGTGCTGGGTATTTGTCCCAGCAACGAGTAAAAGGTGACTAAGACATCTGCACAGGGGTCAGGAAGAGGAGCGCAGCGGCACTAGTCAGTGATAGTCTCTGAGGCAGGTACACTCGGGGCTTACTATACAATATGACTAATAAGAAGGCACAGTTAGTATGTCACTGGAATGGTAACACATGTAGAATATTCTGCATAATCTTCCAAGTTCAAGTGCTTAATGAAGAGAACTAAATGCCACTAAAAGCAAACAGAGATGTACCCGAGGCAAACTCATTGTTGGAATTTGTGCATCAGTGTATCTTGGATATTAGCTTCAGTGAAAATGCTTAGACAGTACTCATATAATGGGCAATCTCAGGTGCACACACACACACACACACGCACACACTTATATACACTTATGTGATGAACATTTAGCAATTTCTGGATATAAAAATATATAAGAAATTTTCCTTTACCTTATTCCTGTACCTAATATTAATCTTCTACAAAATTACCTTGCTATAAATATACAAATCTTGAAAATAGAAAATAATAAATGGATAACAAATATAGAAATATAGGAGACCATATAAATTAAAACAACTTTACCAGCTTTTTTCTCAAAATGCGGCAGTTATCCTTTTACCAGGAAGTCCTGGCAATGATAAATACGCAGCAAGCTTGGTGTCTTAGCCATTTCCCTTGTCCCTGAAGGACTGCATCCAACACCCAGAACCTAAAGGAGGAAAGATCCATCTTGGCTCACGTTGCAGCCCATAGTCCATTGGCTTCAAGGGAAGGCAGCATGGCACACAGCTAGGGCAGAAGAAGCACCACCCGGAGCACGGCCGCCAAGAAGCGGCACATAGGAAGGAGCCTCGGAGGGAGACAGACCCTTCCAGGTCACACCCCAGTGACCTCCTCGCCCATCCCGACCTCACCTTGAAGGAATGAGTCATCCATAATGCCTTCATGATCAAATCACCTCCCTTTAAAGCCCCACCTATGGCTGCTTGAGGCCTTGGGGGACGAGCTGTGTGTTTACCATCGGAGCTGGGGAATGTAGATGACGGTGAACCTCCGCATTCCATGTTCACTTGAAAGTAATATGATAGGAGCTCTGAAGCATTTGACATCTCTGCCCAATTACTACATTTTTAACACCCAACATCTAAATACCCCCCTAAACCTCATGTGTTCACGATGGGGCTTTGGAAGTTGTTTGGATCATGCGGTTGATCAGCTCACTGGGGACTGCTTGGACTTGGATCCCTGAAAGCATGACCTGGGAGGGCACACGCGTATCCAGCCCTGTCTTTTTTGCTCTCACCACTCCTTGGCCACCACGAAATGACTGCCCTTCCTCTGCTGTGCTCTTCTCTCTGCTATTTCTGCCTTGCCTTCCACCCTAGGCGTGCAACTCAGTTCAGAACCTGTTGAAGGCTGAAGCAAATAAAATGCTCTTCCTGTAATTTGCAGTGTAGTGTTTGCTCGAAGCAATGAGAAAGCTATCGAATGTACCAAACTAGGAGAATAAACTAAATGTCCTGAAAATATATCAATGTGCTTTCTGACAGAATAATTTTTCCAGTGAAAGAATGAAAAATAAGTGAAATAGGAGAGGAAGAATGGTTATTATCATGGTTTGGGGTTTTGCAAGGGAAACAACACAATACAGAACAGGACACATTTTATAAAATTATTTTATAATGAATCACCCAAAGAATCATACACAGAGTCCAGGAAATCTCTTCACACACTAAAGACCCAAAACTACAGCTGAGGACCTGAGTCCCATGGCAGTGTCCTGCATAGCAATGCCTCCCAGAAGTTCACCTGGAGATAGCCCATAATAATCCCTCACGCAGACCTGTTTCACAGATCTGCACTTGGAAGGCCCCAAGATCAGTGGTGAAAGCCACAAAGTCTGTGCTAGTGGGAAGAAGTTTCTGTCCTGAAAGGCTGAGGGAACTAGATCCAGAAAACAATGTTCAAAATAAGAAACAAAATTCCCCTGAAGAGTACCACAGAGCTTTCTCCTTCAGCTTCTCATAGACTGAGACAATGACTGCTGGGAAAAGCAAATGGACTTATTCAAAAGGAAAGAATTACTGAGTTGGGAAGGAAAGAGAGGGAGCGAGGAATAGGGATATATCTACATACGTAAACAGGATGGTTTGTACAACTGTACTGTGGATTTCTGCTTGTCTGTGGAAGGGAATAGTTGGTACTTAACTTGTTTGCCTCATGTTTTTCAACTTTATGACTTTTTTCTTCTTAATGTCGTATATTTCTTTCTTCCAATTTTGCATGCATATATCTGGTAATATGAACAGCTCATTTGAAGACAACAGTATACAACACAACAAATATTATGAAATTCATATTAGTTTAGTGAAATTCTGTATCACTTGTAATGTTTCCAGTCTAATAATATTTTATGCTCTCTTCTAAGAATATTTTTTTAAATAAACGTACAGACTTCCTCAGCAACAGTGAGGTCTCAAGCTACTCTGAGGATGAGGAAGGTCAAGTTCCCGTTATGAAAGCTAGCACGACCAGCTTTTCTGGAAAGCTGAACTTGGGCATCATCTTCCCCTCTGCAACCAGGAAGTGATGATCAGAAGAACAGAGAGCCCCTCAAATGAACCGCAGCCATCTTCAGCAACAGCGAGGTCCCAAGGTCCTCCTCGGAGAAGAACAGCTGAGTTCACCAGGAAATCCAGCAGGACAAGAAGCTTCTAATAGCTTCCCTGACAGCCATCTAACAAGGTCTTCAGTCCTGCATTTTAGGATCCCAGCAGCAATCCTAGGGTGGGTTCCCCGTAGCCAGTACCATGCTGGTTCTTTTCAGCTGGGTGTAACAAACTGACCACCAGCTGGCAATCCACCACAGTTATTTATGTAACTTTACTTTGGTACATTTGCTCAATGAAGTATTTTATAGCTATTTAAAATAAAACAATAGTTTCAAATGACAGACATTTCCAAAGCCATTTTAAGGATAAAAAACAGGACTCAATATTAAACAGTATGTTTATAATACATAGTTTATTAACAACTAAAAACCACACTAATTTAATAATAATTATCTGAGGATGATAATTAATTTGCTTCGTACTTTGAATCCATTTAATAACAAGTATGACTGTTTTATAATACTGACAAAAGCCCAAGAAAATTTTCTTTAAAAATTCCAATGAAAACATTCGGTACTATAGGGATCGACAAATGATAACTTATTAAATATAAGATCCTGTTGCTGACTGCTTTTTGTATGTATTAGATACAGGGTCTTCACAGTTGGCAGTGATCCTCTTGTTTTCATCCGTTCCAGGGCTGGAATTACAGGTGTGTGCCACCACACTGGGTCTCAGCGGCCGGCTCAGTGTGCCTGGGGGCAGGGCTGGCACAGCACGTGATGCTGGGGATCAAATCCCGGCCCTGCTATTGCCTAAGCAGGCGCTTAGCCTACTGAGCTATCTTTTAGGCCCACTACCTACTTTTTAAAATAGTTTTATTGGAAAAGACTCATTTCTGTGTCTGTTGTTCATGAATACTTTTGTATTAACTAAAACGAAAGATTTGGAATGGCATGACAGTGACCTGATAGATCACAAATCACAAAATATTGATTTTTCTATCTCTATATAGAGATGTGCCAATTTTTTGTCTGACAAAACCTAGCAGTCTAGAACCTAATATTACTTAAACAATGGAAACATTTCAGCATCCTGTTGGTTCCTGTCAAGTGATGAAAATGTCAGTGATTTTTAAGGTTGTTTTTGTTTTTCTTTTCATTTATGTGTTTGCTACAGGATCTTACCACACTGTGCAGACTCATCGTGATCCTCCTGTTCTCAGTCTCCTCAGTGCAGCGCCACACCTGGACTCTGTGGCCAGCTCAACATTCCCTGGGGTCAGGGCCAGCAAAGCATGTAGGACTGGGGCTCGAGCCCTCATATCTGTGCTTTCTAAAGCAAGCAGTCAGTCCCCAGAGCCATCTTGCTGGCCCAAGATGGTAGTTTTTTCCCTTCAATGTTCCAAATTCTGATAGATTCTTCTAAATTTCTACATGAAAGGTAGATCCTTAGCTATTATTATTTCCTGTTATTAGTTTAGCCTGGAAAATGTAGAGTGCAAGAGAAGATACAAGCATGCAAATACAAAGGGCGTAGTTTTCATGGAAAGATGAGGCTAGTTGCTATGGTTGGATTATCCCAACGGGAGGTGGCCTTACTCTGGCATCTTGATACTTCTTGGGGCATGCTATGGTTTGTGTCTAGTCATCCCCCAAAGCCTCATACAGCCATGGGGTGGGGACTTCTAGAGTTTGAGATTAACTGGCGATCCACTGGGATTTTGGGTGGTCCAGTGGGAGTACAGTTGTTAGTACTGCTGGGATTATGGGTGTGAGTGCTACACCCAGCCTGGGGCTGACAGCTTGAATGTAAAATAAGTGAGACAAAGAGACAGACTCTCTCTCGGTTGCCACTGTTGCAGTTCCACCACCACGAGCTGCTGCTCTCTGCCATGTTCTGGCTTGCCTTGGAGCCAGTCGAGTATGGGCTGAAGCCTCCAGGAACTGTGAGCTAAATAAACCTTTCGTTCCTTCATCTTGGGTATCAGGTATCTGTCCCAGCGATGAGGGTGGAGTAACTGAGATGAGGCACATTAAGTCTGATACTCAGCAAACACTGGCAGGTTAGGGGACACACGTGAGAGCCTAGGGGAGCACAATGCTTTTCTTGTGTAAGCAAAGGGATTGAAAAGCTATGATCTGGAAATAGTGCTATTAAATTGTAGGATCTGCCATAGCCTTTGGGGTACCCAGCAAGCTTAAATTTACAGCACTGCTGCTGTATTTTACACTACCTGTTTACCAAAGATCACACACTGGAAGCTCAGTCTTTTCCAGGTCAGCCCATGCATAGATGTTCCGGGTCTATGCAGACTGAAGAGCTTACTTATATATACTGTTGCGTCCCTTGATCCTTAACATTTTCTTAGGAAGTTCTAACAGATTTTCATTTTTATTGGAAGTGATTAAAGTTCATTCGCATCTCCAGCAGCAGAATCTTCCTTCCCATGTCTGGACCTCGAGTAGTGTGGGAAATACCATGGTCACAGCCTCTTGTTGCTGTCTCCTTCAGTACTGCTCCACTCTTCATGGCCTTGTCCTGAGCCAGATCTCAACGCTGGCTCCAGGAGGCCCCGTGAGCTCTTTCTAAAGCCTTTTAGGACCTTCCATAGGTGCCCAATGTGAGCCTTCTCAGGTGATCACTTTAATTCCTCCACTTTGGGTTGGCTATAGATCTTCCTGGCTTTGATACTGCAGTCCCCTGGCCCCCGCCCACCATGCTCTGTTTGCTTATTTATCATAGCAAGTTCTCCTTCTTTGTTCTCCTGGGCACATGAGAATTCAAACATCCCTGTCGCTCTGAATGGTGGGGCTTCAGGCTGCTCTCTCTGCTCCCTCGCCTGTCCCTTTTACCTACACAGCAAGCACATGGACAATATTAAGTGATGTTTCTTGGAAACAGACCCTTTCCTTGCTTCAGAAAACACTGGGAACACTTCCCTGTGTATTCTATTAATCTAGAGGTATTGGCTGATACATTGTGCCAACTTGACTGGATCTGCTCCATGGTGCCATGCCTAGGGGCCTTCCCTTTGATCATGGGACAGGGGAGGACTGCCCTAGGGCATGGAGGGCCCAAACTAGAGTGACCCAACACAGAAAGACTACATAGAGGGGTTTTAAAAGATATGGCATTCCACTTGCTGGAAGAGCTTCAGTCTTTACAGTAACCTTCCACATCACCTCCCGGCCTCCAGGGCAGACTCTGAGGCCTTCCCCTCGGATCCTTCAGGTTTCCATTGCAGATCACAGACTCGCTGGATGGCTGATACAGAGTACGACAGTGAGCTCCAGACCTTGGGACTAAATCCTCAGTCTCCAGGGTGCAGACACCCTCTTTATGCTTCCTCATCCGACTCTGTGGCTGCCTCTCAAAAGCCAATATTCTCCTTTATACATTCATACTTACAGAATCTCCTTTATCTGTTCCTTGTATTGTATCTGTTCCACTAGTAAAACCCTAACGATATACTAGTGCATCAAGACTCTCACAAGTTACTTCCTCCTAATCTTTTGTGTTTCTTTTGCACAACGATTGGTAGGGGAGGGAGTAGAGGACTGGGCTGAGAGTGAGAAATAGCAGAACACGGTACATGGCACTTCCCTGGTGCCCAGGACAGGTTTCTGGGGTGATTCAGGGCTCTCATAAGTATTTAGGCAACTAATTCCTTCCTCCATCATATTTTGTGTTTCCTTAGGATTTCCGGAGCCATAACGAGTTTGTTACACCATCACTGACTAGCACTGATGATGGCCCTGGAGAATGCCTTGCCAAGAATCCCCTTTAGGAAGAATCACTGGGAACAAAAGGGTTTTCGCAGGTCCACTGGTTCTGCTTCTTCCACATGAGATGACTGCTGTGCACCACGTCCAAAACTGCTTCGTTGATATTGTTCTTATTCATTTATTTGTTCGGTAACCCAATCTTCCACCACAACCTTCTCTACTATAAATTTGGGTTAATTATATGGAAAAATTATCCCAAATCTCACAGATTCCTTACAAGATCCCATTGAGAGGAAAACAGCCAATAATTCAGGATCTCTATATATGACATAAAAGATCTGAAGATCATATGTGCTAAATAACCTTTGACTGTCTGTGAAGAAAAGAGAGCCCAGGAGAGGAGAGCAGGTACTGGTACTTAAGTAGTATGTTGTGATATTCGAGTGCGTGATAGAACTTCTCAAGAATGTTGGGGAGCCAACAAATTCCACATGAAAATAAAGCACAGAGCCAAATTCTGGATCTTCCCATTAATATGGTAATATACTGGAGCCACATCATTTTTTAAAATATTGTACTTGCCACAGTGACACAAGTAAACAGACGCTTATGCCCGTGCTGACGTTACTTCTGCTCTCCTCTCTTCCTTCCTTCCTCTCTGCTTCTGTTCTTTCTCCAGATGATTTCAAGTGCCAGAGAACTCTTTTGCAAACATTGGTTGGGCTGGAACTCAAGTTAAAGAATACAAAGAGCCAATTTATTTAACTCGGCCACACTAGGATGGAATGTTTCTCTGTGTTGGGGTCTTGGCGTTGTCAGATCATTCTTAATTTTGTGAGAATATTTATCAAAGCATCTACAAGGCACAAGAGAATCACAGGCTCTTTATTTGAAAGTATGAGCACTACAACTTGACAGCAAGAATTGAGTACCACTGAAACTAGAAAATAAAATTTCACACTGTTCTAAATATAACTTCCTGCCAGGCAGGTAGGGCTGGCTTGTCTAGACTTGATGGTTGTCAGGATAAAAAAAAGAAAGAAAAAAAAAAGAAAGAAAGATAGAAAGAAAGGAAGAAAAGAAAAAAAGAACAAGAAAACCTGAATAAGGACCAATAATTTTTAAAAATGACATGATTTTAATATGGGCAACTTTGCTCTATTTAGAGGGGCAAGAGTTGAAAGAATTATATTCTGATTTCTCCTCCAAACTTTTCAAACCTCAAATATAACAAGCTTATCATTTACTTTAGTATGAATAAAAACTAAACTTAGATAATAAAATCACTTATTATGCTCACAAAACATTCACAGAAAGACAATTTAGAAAATTATGTTTGCCAAAACGACTCCGAAAGTAAATAGGTGTAGTCTGAAGAGTGCCTCAGCCCATTAAGTGGCATG
>PVJA010054941.1:0-11345 GCA_004027025.1 Myocastor coypus | reverse complement strand
AAAAAAAAAAAAAAAAAAAAAAATTTAGTGAGACCCTGTCTCAAAATAAAAAAAATAAAAATAAAAAGAACTTGAGGCTGGCAGGATGGCTCAGTGGTCTAAAGCGCCTGCTTAGGAACACTTAGACAGCGGCAGGGACCAAGGTTCAATCCCCAGCACCACATGCTGCACCAGCCTCGCCCCTAGGGCAGACTGAGCCAGCCATAATAATAATAAACAATAAAATAAAATAAAAAGGACTAGGGATGTTGAATGGGGTGGCAAATGCCTATAATCTCAGCACATGGAAGGCTGATACAGGAGGACTGCAGTGAGTTTAAAGCCAGCCTACATTACAGTGTGAGACTGTCTCAAAAGGGGGTGAGGGCTAGGGATGTATCTCTCTGCAAAGATCCTGGTTTAATTCTTAGACCCACAAAAAGTTATATTCCCTGGGGCCCAGCGGGATGTCTCAGTGGTCTAAAGCGCCTGCTTGGAAAGCTTGGGTGGCTTCAGGGACCGCGGTTCGATCCCCAGCACCACATGCTGCGCCATCCCTGCCCTCGGGATGGGCTGAGTCGGCCATAAAAAATGAGTGAATAAACAAACAAAGGTTCTGAAACAAGAAAAAAAAAATAATAATAAATAAAATAAATTTTAAAAAATTCTAAAAAAGAAAGTTATATTCCAAATGTCATTTTTTTATGCTTGGACTGTTAAAATTTATTAATTTATTATTTCTCTATTTATTTATTTATTTATTTATTTACGCAGTACAGGGTATCACTATGCAGCTTGGCTGACCAGCCTACGCAGCGCTGGGATTACAGATGTGTACCATCACGCCTGGATTCAGTGGGCTGGCAGGGCATGCAGTACGGGGGATCAAACCTAGATCCTTGTGCTTCCCAGGCAAGCACTTAGACTACTGAACTATTACCCCAAACCATATGCTTGGACATTTTTTATGGATTTCCCTAGCATGTTTTCTGAAGCAAATGTGCATATATGAGTTGATTTGATAATTTAAAAACATTTTGTTCCCATAAGTCTCTCAGTGTTGGGACATTTTGGCATTTAAGTCACCATTATAACTATGAATAATAGAATAAATATATATTTTACCGATGGCTAAGTATGAAACTATTCTCTTAATAAGATGAGTAAACATGGACTACAAATATATGTGTTGTATGTTTTACATATAGCGTGTAGCAAGTCTACAGAGCCACCACTTAATATTTTTGCATGAGTGAGTGGAGCTTGTCCCCATGGATCCTTGTCTTTCATTTTTTTATGCTGAGCCCCAAGAGGCCTTGTTTACACCAATAGGTGGGACTTGAGAGATCCAGTTATAATGATGTCTGGAACTGGTGAGAGGAACTGACAGAACACAGAAAGACAGAGCTTCAGAAGGGGGACCCTGGGATGATGAAATCACAGGCCGGTGAACCTCCATATGATGACAGCAAGGCAGGCCACCTCAGCGGGGCACCCCAACCTGCTTGTCCTCAGGCCTGTGATCGACAGCACCATTCAATGCAGTGACCTTCTTGTAGTCACGTGTTAGTTGGAGATCTTCCTTCAAAAATGGTTCCACAGGGTAGCCAGATGTGCTGGGACGCGTGTGTCATCCAGCACTCTCAAAGGGTGAGGCTGAAGATCACAAGTTTGAGCACAGCCTGAGCAATTTAGTAACTTAGCAAGACCCTGTCTCCAGAAGGAGAATTGAGGGACTGGGCTGGGGATGTAGCTTAATGCAAGGTTCATGTGTTCAATCCCCATTACCAGAAAAAAAAGATTCCTTGAAGGAGGCCACGCATGCATGGTGGGGGCCTCTGTGTGGGAATTCTCTGTACTTTCCACTTCATTGTGCTATGAACTCACCTCTAAAAAGTTATCTCAACTCTGGACAATTTTACAGCCCAGGGCAAGGTCTTGTTTTCCTATGTTAGAAGAGAGAGGGAAAAAGGAAGGGAGGGTGCAAACAGAGATGGAAAATCGGAGAGCCAGGGTGAAGCTAGCCCTTATTCTAACTTGGTCAGAGCCAAACACCATTTCCCGTAAGACTCTGTGTCTTTTGGAGGACATCATTTAAACACCATTGTTAACAACTGCCTTAAATGCACCAGACTACCAGACTAGAATATCAGATTGCTTGAGAGGGCAGGGAGTGGTGATGGAGATTGAACCCAGATCCCTTGCACTGAGCTATATGCTCAGCCCTTTTTATTTTTTTATTTTGTGACCATCACCTTTTGTCACTGAATTGTTGAGCCTGGGCTGCAACTTGTGATTTTCCTGCTCCAGCCTCCCTCAGGGCCAAGATTACAACTGTGCACAGGTCACACACAGCTCCGACTTGGCTGTCAGGAATTCACATTGAACTGGGATTACTTCAGAATCCACAACATTCACTTTAAGAGATGAGACAAGCTGAGACCCTAAAAAAGGAAAAGACCATTTCTTTCTCTCCCCACCTAATTCTCAGACACTGGCACTCTTCACGGTGCCATCTACTTCTACTTCACCACCAGCCCACATGTTTCCATCTTTTTACTGCAGCAAAGGTGAAGGCAAACCACAGAAATGACACTGCCAGGAAAGGAGAAAGGTGCTAGAGAGAGTGAGGGTGCAGCTGGGAGCCCCCATCTGTCCTCTCACGCCAGGCTGTGCTGCCCCACCTGTGTGTGGCACCACCTGAGCGGCCCAGGCACTGACAGACAAATGGATATAGAATGTGATGTTTGTGCATGAGGGCATACGATTCAGCCTACAGAAGAATGATGTGGTGTCATTTGCAGCAAGATGGATGGAACTGGAAGGCATTCGGTTCAGTGAAATGAGCCAGACATAGAAAGACAAGCCCCACCCTTCTCTCAGATGTGGGAGCTAAGCAAGGTTGAGGTGAATGATGTGAAGCAATTACTGGAGGGCAAGATAGGGCCCCCCGGGGCCCAGATGAAGGAGTCTGCCTGAGATCCTGTTGAGTGCGTGATCTCACTGGAGTCTGCTGCTGTGCACAGCTAACGCATATGGATGAGAGTGCTCACATAGTGGGGAGCAGCTAGAGGCTGTGCAACTGGGGTTGCTCAGGGGTGGAGCATGCAGAAGAACCCTGGTTCCATTTCTGGTTCCATGAAAGGAGAGAGAGAGAGAGAGAGAGAGAGAGAGAGACAGAGAGACAGAGAGAGACAGAGAGAGAGACAGAGAAATGAAAACAAGAGGAGAAAGCAGTCATTTCCTTTAGATAAGAAGCTAAATTTGTATGAGATTTGTAAATTGTCTCTTAAGTCTAGTCCATGCATACAAAAGAGAAAATATTATTCAAATCCAGCTCTGTTTCTTGCAGTGTTTGACTCCTGAGCTGTCCCTGAACAAAGGTCCAGCCAACCCTTCCCCCTCAGTTCCCATTTGCTCTTTCTACCCCCTCTCACTTTCCTCTCAGCTCCCAAGTACCAAAAATAATCTGAATTTCAGGCCCTCTCCTGGCCTTCCTGTGGGTGTGGGAGGCCTCCTCAGGGATTGCTGTGGGTTGGATCAGCTCTTCTGTGATGTGACAAAGCAGGGCCACAGTCCCCACCCTGTCACCACCTCCTCCTCTAACTCAAGTCCTAGCCCTGCCATCCTCTCAGGACAAGGTCACAGCCTCTGCTTCCCCACTTCTTGCTTTGGAAGATGGGGCGCTTTGCACAATGCAGCTGATGGCTGGGCACCTGGACATCACCTCTGCGGGCGTGCCAAGGACAGGAGATTGCAGGAAAGAGGTCAGTGACACTTGTGCTCTGTGCTCAGGAAACCCCAAGACAGGAGTTTGTAAAACAGTGCAGAGAAAGGTATGCATATATATTTTTGTGTTCTGTCCCCTCCTCACCCATGAGAACCAACCAGCCTCTGGAAAGAGCCAAGGATCTTCCTTTCTAAAAATATTTCTAGGCCTAGCTCCCCCCATACCTACCCAGCTTCTCCACCTCTCCTCAACCAGTGTCTCCAGGCACAAGGGATGTTAAGTTGTCCACAAGAATAAGCAAAGTAAAAGAACAAAGTGAAAAGAGTGGACATTTAGGAGATTGCTGTGGTTTGCAACATTTTCCGTTCAAAGCTGTTCTTTCCAGGTTGGTGAGATGGTTCAGTGGTCTAAAGCGCCTGCTTAGGCAATCTTAGGCAAGCACATGGACCACTGTTCAGTCGACGGCACCAGATGCTGCACCAGCCCCACCCCCAGGCCAGACTGAGCCAGTCATAATGTTAAAAAAAAAAAAAAGCTGTTCTTTCCAGGCTGAAGACGATCCTCCAACCCAGTCCAACCCAATCAGCCCAATCCAAGCACTGTGAGGAGCAGGTTTCCCCTCCTGCTGCAAAAAACCTGACCCTCAGATTTCAGGTCCACTGGAAAAGGTGAGGCATGTGATGGTCAGGGACAGCCACTTCAGGCAGGGTCACCTGAGACAGGCCTTGGAGGTCTGGCTTCCTCAGGAAGCCAAGGAGAGCTCTCCCTTCTCTGTTTTCATAGCATTCACATGTTCTTCACATTAAAATAATATGAGGAGGGCCCAGCGGGATGGCTCAGTAGTCTAAAGCACCTGCTTGGGGAAGCTTGGGCGGCTTCAGGGACCGCGGTTCGATCCTCGGCACCACATGCTGCGCCAGCCCTGCCCTTGGGGCGGGCTGAGCTGGCCATAAAAATGAGTGAATAAACAAACAAAGGTTCTGAAACAAGAATAAAAATAATAAATAAAATTTAAAATAAAATAATACGAGGAGCCTGATACATAGCAGCCCATTGAGGAGGAAGTGGAATTCGTGCCTAGAACAATGCCTGACATGCAGAAGATACTAGATCACTGTGTGTAGCAGGAAGTACATTTGTCACATTGTGCAGCATGCGTTTACATGTTTCTCTTCCCCGCTGCATTCTGGATGTGCTTCTTTTAGATTGAAGGGATTCCCAATAAGTTGTCCAGTCTGGCCTCAAACCCATGATCCCAAGTACATAGAATGGCAGGCACCCCCACCCCCAAGCCTGGCTTCTGTGTGGATCTTATGTCCCTTCTACCTGGGTTATAGTAGACACACAACACTTGTCTCTTTAATTAGTTCATTAACTAGTTAGTACTTGGTCCCACTCTTACCCTGGCTCCTTTCCAGGGCTGGTCATGGGTGCTATCTTTGCTCTCCTTTTTCATCTGTGCTAAACTTCAAACTGAAATTCCAACTCTGAATAAAAGCTGCTGGACATGAATGGAAGAAAAAACTGATACTACCCTTCCTGGCGAAACCAAAGCATTTTCTCAGCCAATGCAGAGAAGGGACTGGGGAGCACAAGCAGGGGCTGGCTGACATTTCTGAGCCTCTTGTGGAAACACAGCCTGTCTAAGGAAATCCAGATTCCAAGGTGTGGTTTACACTCAAGTAATTGTTACAAGCAGAAAATATCAATCTTCCTGATGATCTTCAAGTGGCAAAACTGAAAGACATTCTGAAGGACAGAAACAGAGAGAAAGAGGAGAAAGAAAGAAAAGGAGGAGGGACGGAAAAGAGAGGAAAGGAAGGGAAAGGGGAAGAAGCAAGGAGGGAGAAAACAGAAAAGAAAGAAAGGAGAAGCAGAAAAGCAAAAGAGTTGATTTAAAAGCAGGCACACAGAGGGCATGGTAGGCACACTGTAGTTCTAGTACTCAGGAGACTGAGGCAAGAGGATCAAATAGTTTGAGGCCAGCCTGGGCTACACAGAGAGTTCAAGGCCAGCCTGAATTAGAGTGGGACTATCTCAAAAAAAGAGAAATCATAGAAACTCATTCAAGACAGAATCCCAGGTGCTGGGGAGATAGCTCAGCAATCTAAGTGCCTGCCTGGCAAGCTCAAAAACCTGAATTCAATCCTCAATGCCAGATACTATGCCCTGAAACTGGGCATAGTGGTGCATACCTGTAAATCCCAGCACTGGGGAGGCTGAGGTAGAAGGATCACTATGAGTTCAAACTGCGCAGTGAGACCATGTACCACCACCAACAATAACAATGAATAAAGAAATAGAATCCCAGACCTGGAGTTCATCAGTCTTCCATTAAAAGGCTGCATGAGTGAAGGACCTCATGGACGAAAACAGGGTCACGCTGGGTTTTAGAACTCCAGGATGTGTGAAAGAACCCAAAAGGTTCCAGGTAGAGCAAAACAGGTCGCATACCCAGAAATCATAGAATTAGATGGTACCTGGATTTTTAAAAATTGGAGTTTGGGCCAGCCAAATAGCTCAGTGGATTAAAGCGCCTGCAAACAGGGGCCAGTGGTTTCATTCCCAGACCTGCCTTGCCGGTACCGCCCCCAGGGCACGCTGAAACAGCAATTGAGACTGAGCATAGTGGTATGCACCTGTAATCCCAGCTCTTGGGAGGCTATAAACAGAGGGATCACTGCAAGTCCCATCTAGTAGTGAGACCCTGAACACCCTGTAGACCCTTCCCTAAAACACAATAAACAAACAAACAAACAAACAAATAAATAAATAAATAAAATTGGTTTCTATTTGCAAAATACAGTATTTATACTGATTTTGAGAAAGATTTCTGGGGCCCGGCGGGATGGCTCAGTGGTCTAAAGCGCCTGCTTGGGAAAGCTTGGGCAGCTTCAGGGACCGCGGTTCGATCCCCGGCAGCCAGCCCTGCCCTCTGGGAAGGCTGAGCCGGCCATAAAAATGAGTGAATAAACAAACAAAGGTTCTGAAACAAGAAAAAAAAAAATTAAAAAAAGAGAAAGATTTCTGAACAACAGATATAGAAGGTGTGAGACAAAAAGTCCAAGACTGCTGGACATGGTGACATGCACTTATAATTTCAGCCCTTTGGGAGGCTGAGGCAGGAGGATCACACGTTGGAAGCCAGCCTGGGAAACTTAGGAAGACTTTCTCAAAACAAAATAATAGGGGCCAGGCAGAATGGCTCAGTGGTCTAAAGCGCCTGCTTGGGAAAGCTTGGGTGGCTCTAGGGACCACAGTTCGATCCCCGGCACCACATGCTGCGCCAGCCCTGCCCTCAGGGCAGGCTGAGCCAGCCATAAAAATGAGTGAATAAATAAACAAAGGTTCTGAAACAAGAAAATAAATAAATAAATTTTAAAAAAATAATATAAAAATAAAAATAAAGGGATTTGGATATAGCCAAGTAGGAAGGTCCTAAGTTTAATCACCAGAACTCAAATAAATTCAAGGCCTTGAAAAGGAAAAAAAAAAAAAGGTTTATAACCTAGAGTTCCCTGTGTACCCCAGTATACTATGAATAAAATTACCAATTATTGTAAACCAATCATGAAGCTACAATGAATGAATTATTAAGATGTTTCCAAAAACTCATTTCCCTGGGCTTGGCAGGATGGCTCAGTGGTCTAAAGCGCCTGCTTAGGAAAGCTTAGGCGGCTGCAAGGACCAAGGTTCGATCCCCAGCACCACATGCTGCGCCAGCCCTGTCCTCAGGGCAGGCTGAGCTGGCCATAAAAATAAATAAATACAAACAAAGAAACAAAAGTTCTGAAACAAGACAAAAAAAAACCTCATTTCCCATGCACCCATTTTTCAGATGTCCTGGAAGATGTGCACCTCCAAGAGAAGGGTAAACATACAAAAAATAGCACTAGAAGAATAGTGCCTGTAAGGTCGAGGTACCGGGCATCTGGGGTGGAAGCAAAGCGCCAGTGTGTCAGCTGTGCACCGACACAAGGACAGATTTGTCCCTAGCACAGCTGGGGGACGGAGCAATTCAAAATTACTGGATCCTAGAAAACTAAATAAGCAGTAATAATAGCAGAGCTAGGGCAGAGGCCTTGCCTGGCAGCTCACAGAGTTCGTGATTGCGCCTTGGGTGCACGTGGCAACTGAAGGGCTGAACCAAGGGCCTCAAGCCTGTTGTTGGGTTGTTCCGTAGGAATGGCTCGTCAACAAAACGTATTCCTACTCCTTCCTGCCTGACAGAAGTGGGCAAGAGAAGCCAAAAATGGCGCCAAAAGTTTATTTGAAAAATGAAGGGAAGGCTCGCTGTGCAAAGCAAACTCGGACCAACGAGAGGAAAGGATAAAAGCAAGAATAAGAGCTCCCCGCATGGCAGAGGTAGAGTGGGCCGCTGCGAGAAGTCACAGCAGTGGGCTCCTTGCACTGGCTGCAGCCCTACCCTCTGCACTTGCTAAATCCCTCGGCCCTTGCCACACTGGCCTGGGATCTTGTGATCACCGCTCATTTCTCAGCCAGTTTTGCTGCACCTGCCTCCTATCTCACTACCACTTTTTTTATTTTTTTCTGGTGTCATCGCCTAGTTCCTGGAGGCATTGCTGCGTTAGAAACCAGAAACGCCCAGACTCAAACCATTCTGTGCCTCTGACATGTCTGTGCCCTGGAGCAAGTCAGGTATGACAGTCTAACCTTACTTTCTCCCCTTGTGCAATAAAAGGATCCCTTGGGACCATCCCAGGGTGGGGTCCCATTAGGACTCTGTAAAAATAAACGAACACAGTGACAGGTCTGCCTGGGGCCTCACAGGCCCTGAATGGTAGTGGCATTGTCCAATATTAGAGGAGGATTAAAGGCAGCAGATGGTAGAGGGTTGAGCCAGGCAACAGATGTGAAAAGCAAAGTAAATAACATGCAATAATTCATAGAGGAACCTCATCTCCCCCATTTCACCTCAGGTGGCTTTGGTAAGGTTTCCATGGGCCTGCTCCATTTGTGTCTGTTGCAAAGCTCAGAAATCCCGGAAAATGACAGCAACATGGTCTCCCCAGGGGCACTGAACTTGAAGAGAATCCCTGTAAACTACGGTGGTGAGGCTTTGGTGTGAGGGTTAGGAGGGGCCGAGGTGGGAGTGGGGAAATGGCAGTAATTGTACAAGTCCCACTGTGGTGGGCCTGACGGTGGCCCACCTGCCTAGGCTGTGTTCTCCCCCATGAAGACACTGTCCCTTCATCCAGGATTCCAAGGACTGCTGTTTTTCCCTCTGACCTCTGCAGAGGGATCCTCATGTTCTTCTATAACTCATGGGGGCTGCATCCTCAAGTGGGCCACTGTCTGCTTCAAACTGGCCTGGCACCCCACCACTTGGCTGGCAGACCAGCACTCAGAGGGCTGAGTCTGTGACCCAAGCCTGGCCAGTTTGTCAGCTTTCCTAGGACATTTCAAATTAGAGCTAGATTTTTTTTTTTTTTAAAAAAAAACAGCCTCTTGTGTTGATGAAGCTGGGTGAGAGGTCACCTCTGGTGGGTAGAAAAAGTTACTCTGCCCTGGGAGGAGAAAGCAATACTAAATATTCTAGCTTGGAGGGGTGGTGAACACCTGTACTCCTAGCTACTAAGGAGGCTGAGGCAAGACAGGTACACATTTGAGACCAGCTGGGGCAATGTATGGAGACTGTCTCAGAATTTAAAAAAAAAGACCAGGCCCAGCATGGTGACAAACACCTCTAATCCCAGCACTTTGGGAAACTGAGGCAGCAGGATGGCAAATTCTAGTACAGCCTAAACAATTTAGTGACTTAGCAGGACTCTATCTCAAAATAAAAAATAAAAGAGTTGGGGATATAGCTCAGTGTGGAGGCCCTGGGTTCAATCTCCAATTCTGGGGGGTGGGGGGGAATGAAAAGAAAAGGAAGAGGCTGTTGATGTAGTTCAGTGATTGCATACTTGCCTAGCACAAGTGAGGCCCTGAGTTCAATCGCCAATACCAAAAGCAAACCTGTATGAAGTTGGAGGGGTCCTTAACCAAATCTCATCTTTTAGTAAGTTGAATTACTTCTGTGGCCTATGAATGAGATTCCTACCTATTGCTCCAAGTCCAGTTGACTCTAAAACAATCCACATCGTCTCACCTATTGCACTACTGAAATTTTAAACAAATTTGTGAGGAACAAGACAGGGATGTCTACTCTCATGCCACCAATGAAATATGTACTTGAACGTTTAGCCACAGCAACCCAGCGAGAGAAGAAAATGAGAGGCACGCAGGATGGGAGGGAAGAGAGAAGGAAGTCAAGTTATCCCCTTGGCTGATCATGTCCCCTGCTTAGAACACCCTCATACTCCACCCAAAGACCTTCAGAACTGATAACCAAATTTAGCAAAGCAGCAGTTTACAAAATCAAAGTTAAAAAACCAGTAACTTTTCTATACAATATTAATGAACTGAGAGAGAATCCAGGAAAAAAATTCCATTTTCTTTTTTTTTTTTTTTTAGAATTTTTATTTTATTTTATTGTTTCAGAACTTTTGTTTGTTTGTTTGTTTATCTTTATGGCCAGCTCAGCCTGCCCTGACGGCAGGGCTGGCGCAGGATTCTGAGTTCAATCCCCAATACTGCCAAAAAAAAAAAAAAAAAAAAAAGTCATGAACAAAAAGGAAAGAAATCTAACCAGCTACTCCTCTGACAAAGGATTAATATCTAGAATGTATGAAGAACTCACAAACCTACACACACACACAGAACCATATAGCCACTTATCAATAAATGGGACAAATGAATTGAGCAGACACTTCAAAAGAAGTACAAATGACCAATGAATATATGAAAAATATTCAAAATGTATAACCATTAGAGAAATGTAAGTCAAAAGCTACACTGTGGTCAGGAGTGGAGTTCAGACTGGTAATCCCAGCAACCAGGAAGCTGAGGCATAAGGATGGCTACTAGTTCAGTGCTATCCTGGGCTACATAGTGAGTTCAAGGCCAGCCTGAACTGCATAGTGAAACCCTGTCTCAAAAACCGAACTGAGGGGCCTGGCAGGATGGCTCAGTGGTGTAAAGCACCTGCTTAGAAAAGCTTGGGCAGCTGCAGGGACCACAGTTCAATCCCCGGCACCACATGCTGCACCAGCCCTGGCTTCAGGGCAGGCTGAGCCGGCCATAAAAATAAATAAATAAACAAGCAAAAGTTCTGAAGCAAGAAAAAATAATAATAATAAATTTTTTTTTTAAATTCTAAAAAAAAAAAAAAAACCGAACTGAATCGGGCCTGGCAGAATGGCTCAGTGGTCTAAAGCGCCTGCTGGGGCCTGGCGGGATGGCTCAGTGGTCTAAAGCGCCTGCTTGGGAAAGCTTGGGCGGCTTCAGGGACCGCGGTTCGATCCCCGGCACCACATGCTGCGCCAGCCCTGTCCTCAGGGCGGGCTGAGCCAGCCATAAAAATGAGTGAATAAGCAAACAAAGGTTCTGAAACAAGAATAAAATAAAAATTCTAAAAAAAAAAAAAAAATAAAGCGCCTGCTTAGGAAGGCGGCTGCAGGACCGCAGTTCGATCCCAGCACCACATGCTGTGCCAGCCCTGCCCTCAGGGCAGGCTGAGCTGGCTATACAAATAAATAAATAAGCAAACAAAGTTCTGAAACAAAAAATATAA
>PVJA010054940.1:0-11373 GCA_004027025.1 Myocastor coypus | reverse complement strand
GAGAGAGAGAGAGAGAGAGAGAGAGAGAGAGAGAGAGAGAGAGAGAGAGAGAGTGAGTGGGGGCGAGAGGTAAATAGTCTTAAATCGGAAGAGAGCTGCTTCTCTGCGGGCTTGACAAGCGCTGCCTGGGCTCCGCCGGCTCAGTAATAACTGAGTGACCTTTTCTTTGGCTGTATTATGTCTGGCTGGGAAGGGATTGCGTTTCGCAGCTGAGAGCTGGGGCTTCCTCCAGCTCGGCTCCAGGCGCGCTGCTGGGGTTTAGTTGTCTGGAGCCTGGACGGAGGGAGACAGCTTCGGACTGCAGTTCCACAAAAGAAGGACACCTGTGGCTCGGATGCGGTCAACACCATTACTTGGCGGATCCTGGAGGACCTCATTATTTTAAACTTAAAAAAAAGGAAAAAAAGAAATTCTCTTCCCCCTCCTTTTTTTTTTTTTTTTTTTTTTTTTCAAACAATGCTTCTTTTTGACCTTTCCCAAGGAGAAGCGCTACAAAGCAGCCACTGTGCTCACTGAACGAACGGCCTCCCCCTGGATTGCTTAATTGAGAAGGTAAGTGTAGCAACTGTGTACACACGCGGCGGCTTATTTGTGGTGTGTGTGTGTGTGCGTGTGTGTGTGTGTGTGTGTGTGTGTGTGTGTCTCGGAGGGTGCGCGCGTGCGTGTGCGGATGTGGGTAATGTTTTTTTTCCCCCTTCGGAGCCTCTCTCCTAATGAGGCATAAACTGAAGCAGCAATCCAGCTCGGCACTGCAACTTTCACTCGGGCTGCATCTCTACTGAGACGGCGTTGTTTAAATCATGTGAGGCTTCATTATTTTTATGATGAGACATGAAATAGATGCAGGCGGAAGATGTGAGTGGAAGCAGGGAGGGTGCTTGCAGCGCGGAACCTCTCAAGTAGGACTCGGTGGATAATGGTCAAAGTTCACCAGGAACTGCAGCATTTCTGCACCCCTGATTCCCCGGGAAAGAGGAGCAGGGAGAGTTTGCAAGTGGGAAGTGTGGGCTTCCAGCCAGTGGGAAGGAAAGTCAGGCTTAGGGGTTGACCGGGACCCCCCACCCCCCACCATGCATATGCGCTCCAATCTATGCTCCCACTTAAGAGTTGAGATTACCGGTTTGCGATTCTTGGGGACGCTTCTGCCTCTTTTCTCCACAGCCACAAGGACACAATGTGGTTCTGTTGTGATGGAAAAGTGACTAGGCTGCAGGGGGGCGGTGTGAAAGGGCCAGAGCAGAGCGGTTCCCTGGAAGGAGGCTCCCGCCCATGTGCTAATAGGTTCAGATTCAAACTGAGGCAGCGCATTTGTACGGGGGCTACTCAGACTGCTGTTATGAAATACGAGTCAGATTTATGATCTTTTTCATATTGAACATGATATGCTATGCTAACGCTGCATGTGACAGTTTAATCAAATCCATTTGTTACCAGGAAGCTAAAAAGGGCCGCTGGGATTTTAGGATTGCGGGCAGAGTTAGGGAAGCATGTGGCTTTGTCATTCGCCATCATTTTGCACACTGCCACGCTGCAAGGGGCTCCGTTGGTGCGCACTGTCTTGTCCAACCGCCCTCATCCCTTCCCCCACCCCCTCCCTCCACCCCGACCCTCTCCCAAAGTGGCTTCACTATAGTCGGTCCCGGGTGGTGGTGGAGGCTGCGCACATCAGGTCCACGCTTGAGCCGAATCGAGGAGACTACCTTCTACTTCTGCCTTTGGGCTTGGTGCTCAATGCGAAGCCGCAGCAACTCAGGCACGCCTAAGTCAACTCATGCAGAAAAGGGAGAAAAGTTTTGGTAAGGTTATGATCTATCATAGATGCACTTTGCCGACGCTCTGCACTGCTGGCTGCTCGAAAGCCTTCCTGCTCTTCGGCTGCTTTCTGTGCCTTTCTAAAAGATCCAAAATATTATTGTGGTAACGGCTTTGAAAGACTGCTGCTTGAACCAATTAATCTGGCGAGGTGCAACAAATACTGCTACATCCTTTGCCAACCACCCCTGTGTGGCTGGAAAGACAACCACACAAGGCTGGAGCATAAACTCCGCAAGGGGTTCTTTGTTAGAGTGTATGTATGTTTCTTATTTTTTTTTTTTATTTTGCATGTGAGCTGCATCAAAATTGAACTCAGTCTTGCAAATCTCTTGTTGGCCTTTGCCAAGCACTAGCACTTTGCTGCCATGGTAACTGTAATTAAACTGATAAGAGTGGAAAAATGTCAGTATCTCTGAGCCTTGCAGCTGCATTGGAGAAAAAGGGAATCAAATTGGTTCCCAGCTCCATTGCTCAAAAGGGGGTGGGGGTGGGGGGGCTGCAGGCTGGGGTGGGGGGTTGGGAGTTGAGGGGGCAGAACAGAGTTAAGCAGCTCCTGTGCCAGAGATCTGGGGACATCTATTTGCATTGTTGTCCCTTAGGGGGCTGCAGCCTGTAGGGACGCTTTGGGCCAGTGCACAGACAGAAACAAGCTTTTAGGCCCAATCCAGTTTTCCAATCGGGCTGCAGGGGCGTTGGGGGAGTAGGAGGAAGATGGGCAGGAGGAGAGAAAATCTTTTGTTTGGTACCTCTTGGCAATCGAACAGCTGTGTTGGCCAAATTCTTTTAATCTGTGCCACTGCTCCCAGCTGCAGAACCTGCCTTCCCATTTTAGTGGCTTTTTGGAGGCACCCGGTCTCTCCCAGAGTCTCTTTTATGTGTCCCTCTTCCTGTGCCATCCCCCAAACTGTCCTCTGTCGATCTTTCCACAGGGACAAAATGTTTTCCATTCGCTCCATGTAGTTTGTCCAAAAATACAAAAGACTGTGGCGAAGTGCTGTAGATCTAGTAATAATAATAATGTTATTATTATTATTATTATTAAACCTCTCTGTGTTGTGGAGTTGTGGTTACTTTGTTGTGTTAACTACTGGAGCTTCGACTGTGCGGATGAACGGCACAGAACAAGGGAACATCATGGAAGCAATCAACCGTTAGGCTGCCTCACAATACGATCCAGGCAATTAAAAGCTCACCAGAGTTTAAATGAAATGGTTCCACTTATTTCTGCACACCACACTGCCCAGGCTATTATTTAGGTCTTTTTTAAAAAATTATGATTTCTCTTAAACTGTCAAATAACTCAGAATGGCAGGGTCTCAGAGGCAATAAGAATTTCCCTCTGAACAATTTGCATGCCAATCTAAAACTAGTTATGAGTCCTGGTATGCTCCCAGCAACTTGTGAAATGTTCCTCAGCCGCGCACACATAACTCGACCCAGACATGCTCTTTTGCAGGATCACAGGAGCCCACTGCCTGCTTTCTACCTTTCAGGTACAAGGCAGTGTGGGAACTTCAAAATAATTCCTTTTCTGCAACTGTTGACTTGCACAGCCGTGCAAAGATTCATTTCCAAGAGACATGATATTCTCCAAGAGAAGACAGAGGGTGGAGTGTAAAATACTAAACTCCTCTCATATGCCCAAGGCCAAACAGAATGTAAGAGTGTCGAATTATTAATTGGCCTCTGAGTGCTAAATTAAAATGTCAACACAACAAAAAACATCTTGTGACGACAAGCAGGATAGTGTTAGTTGTGCCAACTGTTAGTATCACCTGTTTTAGTTACACAGCATTTTGAAAAGGTAGCTAACCTTTTACACTTGGTAATTGTAACACAGCTACAGGGAATAGCTTAGCTATCCATTTGCTACACCTTAGCTGCTACTAAGAGGATTTTCTTAATGTGTTTTTATGATTTAAAAAAATAATCTTATAAATGAGATAATGAGAGTGACCACTCTTGATATATCTCCGGGTGTTGTTAATAAGAAAATCCAGAGTACCATTTGGCAAATCAAAATTACCACCTCTTCCCTAGGTAGATGACTAGGAGCCACTTGGATTTACTGCACACTGTAATTTAGGAGATTCATTCCTTGTGGAACCCTGCTAGAAAAGGATAACTAGTTCTGATCAAAGGAACTTCATTTGTTAGAAGTTCTAGAGAATGAGATTTAGCAGAGCTATCAAGGGTTATGATTAATCTACACTAGGCCCTTAGCTCCTTCAAAGAAAAGGAACAGAAAGCAGGCTAGAGGGATACCACCTGCTCTTCTGTACAAATCCCTCCCCCTCCATCTCTGCAGCCCTGACAACCCCAGCGATGCCTACGGTGCAGAAAGCTCAGCACCCTGCTTCCTTGCCCGCCATTCTCTCCCCCCAGCCCTCTGCCAGTTAAGTTATTTTCTAATGCAAGTGCAACATCATAATATTCTTATGTGCAACTCATGTACTATTTGTGGCTTGAAAAGTTTTCAGCGACAGGGATGCCTGGTTCCTGTTATTAGTTTTATCTTCGAAAAGAAGGCTATGAAGGTAACAGGGGTAAAGACTTCAGCGGAAAATATCAGAGGAAACAAGGAGTTAGCTATTGTGGAGAAGAGAGATGTATAGAAAATGATAGCTTAGTGCTTCTCTCGTTGAGACACTTCCAGTTGCAGGCATATTCAGTGGTTTATAGTCTTTTACATCCAAGTTTAAAACTTTATGCCTCGGAGAGTCAGCAAAGTAGACCAGAGGGAACTCTGGATTGCAAGAAGGCCACTTGGCCCCAAATCCACACTTAAATATCCTTCAGCTTTGAAGCAGTGCCTTCACATCTCTGGGGCTCGGTGTTATAATTTGGAAAATGAGGGAATTTGAAATTGATGATGGCTGCAATATTTTATAGCACTTAAAATGACTTATTTGATAAGGATGAAGCTTTGAATATTTGAGTTAGCTTTTTCTTAAGCTGAGTGTTTGATGCTTAAAATATAAGGAACTCCAAAATGATTCCTTTTCTGCAACTGCAAACACAAATATCCACTGAAATAATTTCACTGAAGTTACAAAACTTAGAACCCAGCTGGACTCCATATTTACAACAGAGACACAGTTATAAGATTATTATTGTCACCACATCTAATACAGTATTATATGCCTTCTGCATGTATTTACGTATAATTATCTAATTTTATTTATATTGCACTGGTCTATCATTTCACCTTTCCCCTATAAAATAATAAGTGCATGCAATAGCAATAAATTGTATAATCCTGTACTTTAGTTTCATATAAAAGCTTACAATATATAGTTAAGTATTGAAAATTTAATAAAGGCATGAAATGATGATTGTGAGTATGAATATATTTTTGTTGTTTAAATAAGAATACTTTGAAATATCTAGACACATAAAGTTAAGTCTTTGAATGCAAATAGGCAAGATAGGATTGCTAAGCTTTTGGATGGCTCTGGTGCGTATATAATTATAAACATCTGCACTGCTAAGTGAAGCTCATGGAATCCCATGTAGAGTGTACTTTTCTTCTTCTATACAGCACATATGAAGTGAAATTTTTAACCAGTTAAGCGAAACTTTGACTCCTTCAGGCTGTATGATTACTTATCAAATAGCTTTCTTTTCAGATTGTTAGCAATGTATTCATTTTTCTTCCTAAAGGAGCTGCTGCATGCAAAGAGAAGAGACATTACAAAATGAATTAATGCTATTTAATTTCACATGTAGCATGTCATCGTAACATATCCCACATGAAGTCGTTATTATTACCACTTCATATATACGACTGTGCCAATGATTTAGCAGGGATTTTATGGTGCTAGACATTTTGCTTTCAAAATTTACTTTGATTTCCTTTCAGTACATCTATCCCTATGAAAGAACATCCAATGCTTCCAGGAGAAGGCAATATTAAATATTTAACTTGTTTTAGGTCTTCTGACATCTTTTCATGCAGTCTCATGGCCTCAGCTCTTCTTCTGCTTCTGTCCTCCTTCAGGTATACAAATGCTCTCAGTCCAGCCAGACACCAAGCCGAAAGGTTGTGCTGGCTGCAACCGAAAGATCAAGGACCGCTATCTTCTGAAGGCACTGGACAAATATTGGCATGAAGACTGCCTGAAGTGTGCCTGCTGTGACTGTCGTTTGGGAGAGGTGGGCTCCACCCTGTACACTAAAGCTAATCTTATCCTTTGTCGCAGAGACTATCTCAGGTAGGCATTCTCCTGCACACCGGTGATGACCGGATGCCTTTTTATATCCTCTTGGAAGTGCGTTGTTGCTCGCCTGCTTACTTTCTTACTACCAGCTTACATCCCTGAAAGAGGTTGCCCTGTCTGCCTTCCACATGTTGCCCTCCTGTGTCTTACCCGAATTGCTCCAAAGGCAATACCCAACAAAATGATCACCTCGATTGTTTCAATCTAGCTTGCATGCAAACTCATGTTCAACAGTCCCTTCTTTTACCACTTAGATCAAAACTGCCAGCGTTTGGTATAGATCCGTATCCAAGTTTTGGGTTGTTTTGCATTACAGTCATAGAGGTGAGGCAGAGTGTACCGCCAAGAAATAGCTAAACTTCTAACTGCCTTTGCAAAGCTCTACTTCACTCGTATCTTCTGTCCTCCTTACGCATTATTTAGCTATCCTTTCTGATTAAGTTTTGTGAGAGGAGGTCAGTTTTAAGTTCTGAACTGGAATTTATTAATATAATTAATGTACTGTGTGGTTTTGAAAACTTTTCCCAAGTATGTCTTTCTCCGGGATATTTGAAACAGTCACGAGAAGACATTGTTGAACAGCCTCACATGACTCAGTAGATAATAACAAAGTAGAGAGCTCTACCTTTACAGGGTAATGATAGCTCCGCTCCACTCTGGAAACCTCTGAGCAGTCGTAAGACAGTGCAGAGCCTATGGTGATAAAGCCACCAAGTCACCCAAACTTGTTTTCCAGTGTCTTCAACATAGAACTTCTACTAAGGGAAAATTATTTTGCTTCTCGAAGAACTTTGCGACTTGACTCGGATGCAAATTACTTATATTAATAAAGTAGTACCTATCAAATTAGAGAAATGATATATGGCATCATTTGCGGTTTCATATTTGATCCAATTAATCATTTTTCTTGTCTGCCATTAAGCTATTTATTTTGAAGTTTTCCTCTTATGACACAAAATTTATCAATCAGCTGTTATTTCTTAACCATCTTAGTCATTCTGGGGGGTGTTTTCCAGGGAGCCATCTAAGTCTATAATTCAGTTATTTAAAGTCAGATTTGATCTCTATGTATAAAATACATCTTTTGATTAATGGTAGTTACAAGAGGGTGAATCCAGGAGTTGATCAGCTCTGACTTTCCCCTTCTTAGAACTGCCTAGTGTGACAGCCTCCTGAATAATTATGACCATTTGTTACTACGTCTCTGTCTTCTAAGTTAGAAAAATGCACACGGGGTGCCAACATGGAGCAGAGACCCTTACCAGCCAGGGCACCCTCATGATGGCGGCACTACTAATCAATCAGAGTTAACTCTGAAGGTGGATTCTTTCAGAACTTGAAGTCTTTGAACTTTTCTCTTTGAAATAAAAACTTTTCCTCTTCTGCTTGTGAATTGGAGCCTCATTTCCACATAAAGCATTTGTATTTGTGTTTCCTAACTTAACACCTCTGCATGGTCTTGCTTTACGTGTGCTAGGCAGTAGTCCCTGCTTTTTGACCCCTTTTGACTTTTACGTTTGCTGACAATTGAAGTGGGTTAACCCGTGGCAATCCCAAATGAGGCATTGATGCAGTCTGAGTAAGGTTAAGTTAGTTCAATGAACGAACAACAACAAAATACTAAGTAAGTTTTAGAAGGAATTTCTTGATGCATGTGGAGCTTTAAAATCAAAAATATAAATTTACTGTGATAGGGCTACTGCATGGAAGACCCAGGTTTATGGGTATCAATATAGCATGAGTAGAATATAGCATTCTAAGCTCTCTTTTAGTCTTCCTGTGGATAGTAAAAATATGAAATGAAACCGGTATTTGGCAGTCTTAAGTATTTTTTTTTTCTTGTTTCAGAACTTTTGTTTGTTTGCTTATTTATTTTTATGGCTGGCTCAGCCTGCCCTGAGGGCAGGGCTGGTACAGCATGTGGTGCCAGGGATCGAACCGTGGCCCCTGCAGCTGCCTAAGCTTTCCTAAGCAGGTGCTTTAGACCACTGAGCCATCCTGCAGGGCCCCAGTCTTAAGTATTTTGTTGAAGGGCATTAACCAGACTACTTTTCCTATCAGAAATCCCTATCTAACAGAATGGGGGTCCCCTTTGCTGTGTGGCTTTCAGCTCATTTCAGCTAGGTTCCAACTTTTCATGCTAGTTAACTTATCACAGATACTTTGTACTTTTTTCAAATATAAATCCTGGTCCTGACTGCTAAATACATTCATTTCTCAGAGTACAGTTTCCTCTTCAATTGGTCATTACCACATTAATGGCTAGTTGTTATGTTAACAGCCTAAGGGTTGTTAACATTTCAGACTAAGTTATTAACAGTCAGCTTCGCCCCTGTTTAGAGCTGCAGGTTTGTTGTAGATGCTATGACCCCTCTGGCAACTTCATCAACATTTAAACCTGGTAGAAGTAAAATGGAGAATTTGGTGCATGTATTAAACACTGTGGGTTATGTACCACTGATTATGCTGCTTGCATGGTGTTTAGTTTGATGTGGAAATCATATGGTGGGATGAATTTGTGTAGATGTTCAACAGCCTATGTGTCTGAAAAGTTAAAACGATCTGATTCTATATGTTAAATCAACAAGTACAATCCAATTTACTTTCAGATCATTTTCTTTGGTTATGCATAGTCACTGTAAAATACTTATTAAATGTTTGCTACATGAGAGACATATATTTTAAGCAATGGATGAAATTAACTAAGAAAAGCAACATGATTTTATAATGGTGTTTAAGAAATTGGCGTCACTGCTAATCATCAAACTTACCTTGTTCTGGAAAATATGAATGAAGCAGTTAATGTGTAAAGAGTTTCAGAATTAAGGTTTCATGGCAACTACTTTTTTATTTAATTTCATAAAATCAGTAATATGTTTGGTGCACAAGTAGTATCACGTGGCTATTTTCCTGAGTTTCAAAATAATTTTTCTCATTTCCCTCAAGTTCAGTATATTTTCTTTTAGTCAAAGTTTAACTGTTGAAATTCTAGAAAAAAAGTTGTTTTTGTTTTGAGTCCTTGAATATTATGTAATTTCTTTAAGGCCCTAAACAGGCCACAAATAAGTTCCAGATTTGTATTTATTTACTGGAGTGACCAAATGACTGAGAAAAAAAGATGGAAAATGATTAAAAAACCAGTTGGCCATGCTTATAAATTATTGGTGATTAGTATTATTTCAGGCTAGATAACTTTTTATGGAAAGAAGAGTAAAATATTTTTTGCCAATGGTATTTAACTTCTGACAATGCCAGTTCTGCTGATAACCCAGTAATACTATGAAATTTTGGACTATACATACAGCTACTTTCTGGTAGCTCAATGAGAAGAAATATTTGTATTAGTAGTGTTTAGAAAAGTTATCATGTCTGCATCTTGTACTCTGAACAACTACCCTATGAAGACAACAATATGCATTGTATTAATTATTGTAGCTGTCCTAGTGTGTTTTGAAACTCTCATTGTTAGTTCTTATTAAAAGTAATAAAATTATTTTAAAAATTTCTAAAGAATTCTCTTGAAGAAATAAGATAAAACACTATATGCTTAATTTTAAACAGTGAATCTAGATGTTCCAGGCTTTTCTTTTCATTACTTTGAATAGTGATAATAACGGCATTTTTATAAGTTCTTTGAGCAATGGTGTGAGATATTACACTTTTGAAAATAAAAGAATTTAGGTTGTAAAATATTTTCTTAAAGACTACTGAAGCCATTATTTTGATGAATTTTTTTTCAAAAATTTTTTGTCCTTTGTGGCATAATTAACTACACCTTTAAAAATGAAAAGAAGGATCTGGGAGATAGCTAAGTAGAAGCGCTTGCCTAGCAAGCACAAGTTCCTGAATTCAATCCCCAGTACTGAATAAAATAAATAAATAAACAAAAAATAAATAAAAAATAGAAAAAGGAAAAGGAAAAGAAAAATATTCTTCAACTGATGTACAACTCTTCCAGCATATTTTTGTATTTTAATAGAGAATGGAAAAAGTTCATATCCAATTTGACAAAATTTACCCATTTGTCAGACTGTTTTCTTCTTTTGGAAATCTATTAGATAGAGGAAGGGAAGGATAGACTTTTTGAAACTTCTATTATGCCTTCTGACTGAAATGCTCAAGTTGATCTGTACATCAATATCTATGTGTCAAGGCCCAGAACTGTATCTGTTAAAAACATGTCTACTGTATTTGTAGCTGTGTTCATCTTTTAAGGGTGACTTTATGACAAATTAGACAGGAAACATTTTTGTACCTTAAATCCGAAGTTAAAATTGATAGCATTTTTGGTAAATGAACAACTATTAAATACACGTTGCAGAGCTCAGTAATAATATTTTTAAGACTCTAGTCACTGTCATCATCTTTATTTTAGAAAATAAGTGTAAAGTAATCTGCCTGTCTATCTGTCTGTCTATGTCTGAAGTTTTAGGATTAAGATTTTCTGGCCAAATATTAAAGAACTAGATCTAAGAGAAATAATGAATATGTTTTCTTTTTCAACATAGATGCAATAAAAAAATCAGAATTTAATATTCAGACTTTTGAGTAGCTTTCTTTATTTTTGTTTCAACCTGTAACTTTTTTCTGGTATATATTTCAAGCATTCTGTTTCATGAATGAAAAATCAGGTGAAATGTCTGAAACAGTATTCCATAATACTGTTGAATATTATTGAACATTGTTCAATAATAGTGTTATTATTGAACACTAGGAATGATATTTTCCCAGCGAGTTTACTGAAAACTGCCTATTCTGCTGTAGTCCCTGAAAGTTGCTAACAGTGCTTCCTATATGAGAAGCTATAAAATGTCTTATATCAAGTTTAATGCAATTTGCTATTTTTATATGCGAGCATGATTTGTTGAAAATGAAACTAACAGCAAAGAGTGACGCTCCATGCTCCACTATACTTGCCAATTAGCTAAAATGATTTCAAGCTTGCTATGCTGACTACAAATTTTATGTGCTTTAATGTAATAATATAATAACTCTAAAAGAGAAAATGAAAATAAAATTCCACATGAAGCATAAATCTTACTATAACTTTATTACATACTGATCAGACTGCTTCTAAAAAACTGCTTTTTATATCAGGTTAAATTTATATGAATGTATAATTATAGCCTTAAATGCTAATAGGAATATGGTTGTTAATGTTGTTTTATCTGAAATTTTGTAGCATAATTTATTTTTTAGTGTTAAAGAAAGTATTTGTTCTTATTTTCTTCATTGTCATCTTTTAGTATTGGAAGCAGTTTCCCTAGAAAGCAGGGCATTATTTCTTGAAAACTCAATTTTTATTATTTTACATTCTGAAAACTTTTTTTTTTTTTTT
>PVJA010054939.1:0-11370 GCA_004027025.1 Myocastor coypus | reverse complement strand
AAAAAAAAAAAAAAAAAAAAAAAAAAAAAAAAAAAAAAAAAAAAAAAAGAAAGAAAAAAATTAGCCCATGGAAAGTACTATTTGATAATTGATCTCAACTTTAAAAAAAGAAAAGGTTGGGGTCCAGGGATACATCTCAGCACCCCAGTGCCTGCCTAACAAGCACGAGGCTATGAGTTTGGTTCCCAGTACCTAGCCAAAAAAAAAAAAAAAAAGTCCGCTTAGCCAAAGCTTTTTTACTTATGTTTCCTTATTACAAATCAAACACTTATTCTTTAAAACCAGTATTTATGGGATTGGGGATGTAGCTCAGTGGTAGAGTGCTTGCCTCACATGCACAAGGCCCCAAGTTCAATTCCCAGTGCTACACACACAAAAATAATAATGCTTATCGTGAATAGCACAGTGGAATTTCTTCTCCAAGCTCTACGTGATTTGATACCCAAGTACTTCTCCATTCTCATACCCTTCTTCCTGTGGCCACTGCACTGTAGCTACCCTGGGCTTATTACCTTTTATATGAATATGACAAGTATGTTCTCTCTGTCTGCCATTCTCTTTTTCCCAAACAAACCATGCTTAGGTCTTTAATCCTCATCTTATCAAAGAGGCCCTTTAACATTCCATTCCCATGTCTCTAGTGTTCCCGAGTAAATGATCATCTGCTTTTTAAAACTATATTCCTTAAAAACTAGAAGATTTCAAACTCGTCATTTATCTTAGGCCACCTTGTTTATAGCTCAGGAGATTAAAATGCCTGCAAACTGACACAGGGGCTGGAGGTTCGATCCCCAGGGCTGCCGTGCCCGCCCTGCCTTGGGCCTTGGAGCGCGCTGAGATGGCAATTGAGACTGGGTGTGACGGGGCGTTCCTGTAATCCCAGTTCTTGGGGGGCTGTAAACAGATGGATTGCTATGAGTCTGATCTAGTGTTGAGACTCTGAACACCCTGTAGACCCTTCCAATAAGTAAATAAACAAATAAATAAATAATAAATAAATAGCCTGACAATGCCAAACTCTCAGCCATACTGGAGTCTGGCTCTGACGCTTGCTTTGTCTCCTCAGTCTCTCTCTTTCCTTTAAGTGTGACTCTTACTTTTGGCTGGCGAGCACATGATATTTTAGGTAACAGGAATTGAAGTAAACAAACCATTAGGGTGAAGTTTTGTGTTGATTTACCTAGGACTTGAGCTGTGATCCGTGTTTGCTGTAGCGTTGTCAGAGACGTCAGTTTCCACTGGGGTCGCTTTATGTCCTCCAGTGGCCTCTGAGTTTCTGAAAAACTTCTCAGAACCTGAGCTTTGCAGCTCTTTTAGCACAAAATCCCTGTCATTGGTCAAGATGCCTGCAGATACGAAGGCAAGGTGTGCGTGTTGTGGCGGGGAAGGGCAGCAGCACGCTCTGTCCTGTGGTTCTTTTTTATACTTCTGTCCCTGAGCTTTGACCTTTACAAGTGTTTCTAACATTCTGATTTCATTTTAGGCAGCATGGGAAGGCTACACAGAGATGGAGCCGGGTCATTTCTCTCCCTCGATACTGGATAAGGTTCTAGTGAAATCTCCCCTCTTGTTGCTGTTGGCCTTGGTACAGGGCACACTTTGGATCTAGTTCACAAGGACCCAGAATCTTTTCTTCTTGCCAAGAGCATCTTGGTTTTTTACCATGAGCACCTGGTAAGGTTCCCAGAAGGAAAGCTTATGAAAACCTGAGCTGCCTCTAGGATTGTGGCTGCCAAATTTCTCACTCTTGATGGTAGTCTAGACTTCGCTTTTAGAAAGTCTTCCCAGTTCCTGCCAGCCCAATGACTCTGGCTGCTTTTGCTCCCAGGAAGCAGATATTATCTGAGATCACCTGCATTCAGGTCTCTATAGATTTTAATGTGCTTCTCTTTGTGACTTTAATTTTAGAAAATGAGTTCAAGAAAATTTTCTGATATGTGGCTTGCTCAGCTCTTCTTATAAGACAGGCGTGACGCCACCCAAGGGTCTTACGTGTTGGAGATGAAGATGGCTGTTCTTCTTATGGGGTCTTTTTTTTTTTTTTTTCATATCCTATCATCTCATATGCCAGGAACCGAGTGTAAGTGAGCCAGATCTTGTACCTCCTAAATGAATGCTCTTCCTTCAGCACCCCAACTCCAGTTTCTGTGACTGCAGTTTTCAAAACCAGTGCTGGGAATTGTCCTCCACATGTGGCAGAGGAGAAGGCCGTGACAAGGCACGATAAACAGGTGCACTGACTTGAAGAAAACAATCAGCTCTTCTAACGGAGCATGTGGGCCTGTGGCCCTGTGCTCACTTTAGCTTTGCGAAGCATCTGGAAAAGGAGTCTGCTATGGACAGGCTGCTTTTGCAGGACGGGATTAAATTTACACAGATGTTAGAGACAAGCAGTGTCTCTCAAGTACATTCCGAGCCAGGTACGGCCGGCGGCAGGCTCAGGTTTCAAGTCACTGCTATGAGTCCTCCCAAGAAAGTGTTCCTGAATCACAGCTCTGCAAGACAGGTTCTTATCTTGGGTGCTGTCATTTGCAGATAAGGAAACCCCCACGGCTCAGGGACATCTAGGAAGCTTGTCTTCGTCTGAGAGCAAACAGCGAGTGAGATTGGATTCTGGTCTTTGCAACTAATTGGTTCTATAACTTGGGCCAACTTACTTACACTCTCTGAACTGCATCACACAAAGGGAAATAAAAATAATTACCACCCCAGGTTAACCGAGCTAATGTATCAAAAGCACTCCTTGCCACTATACTAGCAATATATAGAAATTTATATTATAGTAATCTTTATATTACAATAATAATGATAAAAGTATTATAGGAACTACCATATGAGCTTGTTACTAATATGAAAATAAACTTTACTATATGATCCCTTATAGGAATGACCCAACCTTTCATGAGTCTTATGGGCTCAGGGGTCTCAGTAGCTCTGATAGGGTCCACATAACCTTGGAGCCAAGAAAAACAACTTAAAAGCTAGGTGCTCTCCGGATCCCAGGACCAGAGCACTTCGCACAGTTATTCACTGGGTCCATGTCTTTTACAATTGTGGTTCACGGCAAGTACAGTAAGAGAGCAGGGTTAGGCTCAGCTAGGGACCCCTGGGGACCATTCCCAACTCCACTGGGTGCAGACATCGCTGTGTGCTCCTCAGAGGGCTGTGTTCTGAAGATGGGCTCTGGAGACTTCGTAAGATGGAATACACAGTGTAGATCCAGGTCAGGGTTCCAACAGGGTAAAACTTGGCTCTCACCAGGTGTCAAAGAGGAGAGACAGAGGCTACTGTCCAACAGGGGCTACTCAACCCTTTCTCCTGGGACAGTGTTACTAATAAATGGACTGATGGACAAAGAAGAAGAAAATATCCTGGGGTCCAACCAACTTGTATGCTAACCCAGCCAAGTCCAGTTGGGGCCACCATGAGACCTGTATCTGTTCTGGACTAGGATTGGAGCATCTTTATCCAAGCCCTTAGCTCTGTCAAAATGTCAGGAAGGAGGGGCTCATCTCCTCCAAGGGGAGCCTAAGGATCATAGAATCCCTCTGAATAGCCATAAGATAGAGAAGCAGTGGGGTAGAGGAGATAGAAATGGCAGCCTTATGGAACAAAAGTGGGTCACTTAGGGGTTCTGAGGGCAAAGGCAGGGTCTCTGGGGAGGTACTCCAGGTGGTGTCACCTGTACAGGGGACAATGGGAAACAGCTTGGATTCCTCAGCAGGGCAAAACTGCTCAGATGCCAGGCTGTGAGAAATCTGCATGGGCTCAAGGAGGCTGAGTCAGGAAGGTTGGAGCCTCGCAGGGTCACAGGTGCTCAAAGGAGACTGAACACAGCCAGGGTGTGGGTGCTGCGCTTTCTGGTAGAGCAACGCGCATCCTCAAAGAGCTGACATGATGAAGACAGCTCTTTGGAATAAGCCTGCTCAGCAGTTCTCAGAAGATGGCAGAGGAGGGATGTGACACAGTGTAGCCAACTAACTTCCTTTCAAGGGCCAGGGCTGCCTGTGTAAATGCCGCACTCACGTTACCATGGAAACCAAGCTTTTCTTTTCTTTTTTTTTTTTCCGAGTCCAGAGGTAACTATCAGTTATGAAGAAAAGATAGATCTATGAACTGATTGCTTAGGACTGCAGTGTCTCTTTAGGTATTTCTGATTTATTTATTTATTTATTTATTTATTTATTTATTTATTGTACTGGGGAATTGAACTCAAGCCTTTGTGCTTGCCAGGCAAATGCTTATTCTGCTGAGCTATTTCCCTGGCCCTGATATTTCTGTTTTAGATATTTCCACTTTGAAGGTAGAAAAAGTAAAGTTAGGATCTGTGTGGGGAGCTTTCTATTGATATGTGACTGAATAGTGTAATTTGATTTTAGTTTGATTCACTAAAAAAATTAACCTAGCGTAATGCGAAGTGTATTTTAGTTAAGAATACCATGGTTAACATAGTAGAAAATTAATGTATTTGTTTTAAAAAATAAAACAATACCCCCTTTCTCACTAAAATAATAATAGTCTAATCTTAAGTATTATACAGTGTTGAGAATTCCATTAAAAACAACACACATAGGAAATAGTGTTCATGAAGAGTAGGAATAAAATAGAGTACTAGTCTCGGTCTAGTACCTCCTACGTTGTCCCCTTACAAGTGACTGCTCTAACACCCCGTGCTATGTGGTAACCTTAGGTCATGGCTGAGTCTGAGGCAGTGGTTCTCAAGGAACGGGCCTGGGACCAGTGGTATCAGCGTCGATGGAAACTTGTTAGATTTGCAAGTTACTGGGTCTTCACTGAATCAGAAACTTTGGAAGGAAAACCTTGGAATGTGATTTAACAAGTCCTCTGGGTGATTCTAATGCACCCTACCATCTGAAAGCCTCTGCTTTATACACTTGAGTGGGAAGGCTACAGGGGCGAGAGGGACAGGGTGCCTGAGATCTGGACTCTTACCTGCCAGATGGCCGTAGGAATTCCCTTCCCCTTTCTGTTCCCAACTAAGGTATGACAATCAAAACTGTTTCTACACACTGCCAGATGTCTTCTGAGTGTAGAATTGCACCATGCTGAGAACCACTGCCAAATCTCTCTTTCAGAATCACCAATGAGGCAAACATCCAGAAAAGAACATTCAAGCCAACAAGCTGTGACAGGCTTTAGGGGCTGGGGTGACTCACGTTGTAGGAGCGGCCGTGCCTCTGTCTCCACTGCACCAGCACCACCTGAGCGATGACCAGGGCGCAGAAGAAGATCAAGACCATCTCCACGTGCATGGACTCATGGCCCCGGTGTGTCCGGTACAGCTGCTCCTGCTGCAGGCTGGAACCGGCAAACGAGGTCATCCAAAAAGGTCCTCAACACTCAAATTCCACAGAACGGAACAGAACGGAACGGAACGAAACAGAACGGAACGGAACAGAATGGAACGGAACGGAATGGAACGGAACGGAACGGAAGGGAACGAAACAGAACGGAACGGAACGGAACGGAACGGAACGGAACGGAATGGAACAGAACAGAACGGAACGGAACGGAACGGAACGGAATGGAACAGAATGGAACAGAACGGAACAGAACGGAACAGAACGGAACGGAACGGAACGGAACTTAATGAAACAGGACAGGACAGAACAGAAGAAAACAACAAACAAATAGCAGGCAGGACTCATGAAAACGAGGACTTCAAATGAAGGTGGCGGTAGGTTTTCACTACCAACTCTTTCTTGCTTTGCTCCCTTTGCCCTAGGAGTAGGAAAGGAAGAGCTGCTTCTGCCAGCAAGCCCAGAGCCTTTCTGCTTTTTGCTTTCGCACATGATTTTGTCTTAAATCTTACTTTGTTTGCTCTCTCAGTCTTTGTCTCTCTTTCTCTCTGTGTGGTACTGGTGACGGAACCCATGATCTTTCCACGGAACCCCCCAGCCCTTTAAAACTGTGTTTTATTTGGTAGTCTTATATCAACTAAGTTGCCCAGACTGGGCCTGAACTGACAGTCGTTTCAGGCCTAAGCAGCCTCCTCTCTTCAGGTAAGCAGTGAGGCTAAGAAGCACCGACCGCCCTGGGAAACCGAGGCGCCAGCCTCTGATTCGCCGCTTTATTGCTTCACATCCTTGGGAAATTCCCTCCTCTTTTTTTCTGAGCTTTACTTTCTTCACTTGTAATTTCAAGATAATCACTCTATGCCTCATGGTTTACATGACAAAATACTAGAAGGCAATGCTCTTTTATATGTACCTATACGAAAAATAATAATTATTAGGCAGAATCACACAAAACTCATTTTTGAAAGTGAAAAACAGAAGAGCACTGGTAGTTCCAAGTAGGTCCTACTATTTTCAAATAAAAGGATACCCTGGCACTGGTGCCCTTGCTGCTGAGGACAATGTTATCCAAGCAAAAGCTCCACATTGAGCTATATGGACGGCTGTATGACTATCAGTGCAGGTTTTGCGGGACAGTATGCCTCTATATTTTCTTTAACACACACAGAGACAATAGCGGGGTGCTGCATTTTTAGTTCGGGAGTTAGTTTGGCACAGTGGTAGAGAAAATCACTATGTATGTCTATAACTTAACTAGAAATGACCTTGAAGACCTAGAGCAGTGGTTCTTGACCTTGAGCTTTCGTTAGAAATCACAGAAGAGATTTTCAGAAATCCCACTGCCCAATCTGAACCCAGCCAGGACGGATTATCATCACTGCGTCTTATGGGCTGAATTGTCTCCCTTGCCCCAAAGTCCTGCGGTGAAGACCTCACCCTTTAGGTCTTCATCCTGTCAGCCCAAACTTGCCAACTCCTTGGCGTTGATATTAAGCCTCCAGAAATCTGAGTAAATAAGTTTCTGCGGTGAGCCACCTGGCGGTAGCATTTGATGAGGGAAGCCTTAGCAAGCTATCACAGATTCCCAAGATGGGAGCCAGACATCATTAATTAATTTTTTTAAAAAATTTAAACTCATTATTTAGCTGATATGTAGAAGCTGTACACATTAAGGGCATAGCACACATTTCTATCTACTTATATCTATGCCTATATCTATATAATGTTTAAAACATGAATACTTTTTACAGCTTCCCATATGATATTAAGGAGTAAAGAAGTTTAAGATCTGCTGGTCCAGAGGGAAAGACAGACTTGGAACCAAGATTAAGAAAAGGGGGAGGATTAGGGCTGTTGCCAGCTGTTTTCTAAAGGCTACCTACCTGACCTTTCACTACAGCGGGGCATGGTCAGTCATCCAAGTTTCCGCTTGTAAGTGGCTACTGCATACAGATAGCTAGGATCCAACCTGGGTCACAGGTTAAAGGCACCGGAAGCCTGTGCCAATTGGTTTCTGTCTATCAGCATCTCCAGAGCCTGAAGTACCCAATGCTTCTGAAAGGGACCCATCCAAATCCTAGGGGTGCCCCCTGCTGGACAAGGTGTAGAACTGAGCCCATTGAGACTATAAATTACATTATTCGAGTCTAGCCTCCCCGCGATGGATTCTTCAAAGAGTGATGGGGAAGTACTTATAGGGAGGGAAACCGCGTCATTGATCAAACAAAGAAGCTGAGTCCAGATCTTGGACGCGACTTAAATAAAGTCGCCTGGGTCTTAATCTCTGTTCGAAGCTAAATGTAGAAGACAAGAATGATTTGTAGAAGCTCATGTCAGCAAAGAATACATTGACTCCCTCAAAGAAATGGAATGTGAAGAAAACTGACAAAGATACAACAGCTTTAGGTATGGTTTTTACTGTGATAAATCCAAAATAAATATTTAATATTTTATGTATTTAATGAACTTTCAATGTAGGTCATATGGATAGAAGAATGAATTTATCATCCATCTAAAATAGGCTTTCACAGATAGAAAACAAAATATTACAGCATTGTTCTACCTTGGGTGTGCATACACGTGCATGTCTGCACACATGTATAACTGACATGCATGTCAAGCAGGCTAACTTGGGTGGAAGTACTTGGAAAAGAACAAATTAGTATCCAAATGTGAGAAGCACTCCTTATTCTGAGTAGGAATCCAGTGACAATTGCTATCAGGCAAGAAGTGAGGTGCTGTTCAGTCACAGCGCCCAGTGGCCCCATGGCAGGTCCCTGCACGCAGAGGAACTCGCACGTACAGGAAACCAGGTGCATCACGTGACTCAAATGGGCATTAGCTCCGTCCCACCAGGTTTGCGAGACTGAGTTAATCTAGCTTTGTGGGGCTGCAGAGACTACACAGCAGGAAGCTGACAAGATCTCAGTAGTCTTATCATTTCGGGTATTTCTTGTTGTTGTTGTAATTGTTTCTTAGTTGAGGCTTATGTTTTGGTTTTGGTGCTGAAGAGCGAACCCAGGGTGACAGCTAGCGGGACAAGCATTCTATGGGGAGCCGAATCCCCACTGCCAAACATTAGGTTCCGGTGTCTTTGTTCTATCAAATGTGGCTCTCCTACCTCTGCCTTTACTCTTTGTGGAGTTTACAAGTTAGATGATAAACTCCACTTCCTCAAACTGTTAGGATGGAAACATAGTGTTAAAAATGCAATGGCAGAGCTGGGCATCGTGTCACACTCCTGTAATCCAAGCACTCGATGGACTGAGGCAGCAGGATTGTTGGGAGTCCGAGACCCGCCTGGGCTACAAAGTGAGCTTGAGGCCAGCCTGAACTGCACAGCAAAACCCTATCACAAACAGACATAAGCAAATAAATAAATAAATAAATAAATAAAGTAAAAATCAATCAATCAATCAATCAATCAATCAGAAAAAAAATACTAATCACTTACTTCCATGCATCATCTTCAGAAACCTCTGCATGAGAAATCTGGAAGAAAGGACCTTTATTAAAATTTCCTTACTGTCTTAGCTTGTATTTTAAAACACAGTTATGAGAAACTCAAACTACAAAATCCAGTGGTGTTTTCTAGTAAGTGGATAAATAAGGACAAAATCCCTGATGATGTAATTCACTTGCAGAGCGCAGGCAAAAGAATAGCAAGGAAACATCAGCCTTCAGGTCACTGTCAGTAAATGTTTGGTTTGCTCCTACAGAGAGCCAGATGCGGCTCCATTCCTGAATTTTGGATTCAGCAAACAGGCCAAGGTTACAGGGTTTTCCTATAGACACTGCTGCTCTGGCACCCGGATATCACGTGTGAGTCCAGTGCTCTGAAGAAAGCATTCATTTTGGTGCTGTCTTAAATGATGGCTGTGAGAAAATGCGCTTCCAAGTTCAAGGTTTTAGAGACAGACAGACCAGAGCTGTGTGGCAGCTGTGCTGCCCCTCTTGCTACGGAGGCATCGATACTGAGCCCAGGGGAGCGAGCGCCCTGGCTTTGCACCCTTGCAGTTGGAGCTGGAGTACACAGCATCCGTCCCCAGGACAGTCTACCCACACGCCCCCCTCCTCTTGGCTGCTGCTAGTCCACTGTATTAGGTTATTTGAAACCTTTAAGCGCAATCACATGAGCCGCACGGAGAGCAAAGCCGGCTGAGTCCCCCAGTTCCAGTGCGTTGAAAGCCACCGAAAGCCGAGAGCCCCAAAGATGATGGAGAAGGAAAGGGAAAGAAACCCGTGCCACGCAAACCTGGCACTAACCAGCTTTGTGGGTGCTGGAGGTAACTCTGAGAGATGGAAGCAAAAACCATCATGGTTCTGCCTAGCAGTCCCTGGCTGGAGGTAACCAGCTCCTAAGAGCATCCACACTTCTGTCAAAGGCGTGAGGGACTGAGAGGAGACGTGCCTTGGTGTGAGAGGTTGCTGTCTGCTGACTTCTGCTGCTTTGGAGGAGAAAACACGGGATGGGCTTTGAACTGTGAGCCCCGTGGCCATCCAGGACCACCCAGCAGTCAGTGGCTGACTCTAGTAATGACCTTCAGAAAATCACTAACCTATGTCTGTCTCTATTTTCTTAATAGACACTGGAGGTCGACACAATAACTGCCTATGACTACTTCGCTGGAACACTGAGAGCATATGTAAGTCAATATATGAATTAGGTGCCTAACTCAAGAACCAACTAGCAGGCTAGCAAGGTAGCTCAGTAGACCAAGTGCTGAGGCAAGAGCAGGGACCCAGGTTCGATCCCTGGCCCCCCATGCTGCACCAGCCCTGCCCCCGGGTGGGCTGAGCTGGCCACCAAGTCTGAGCATGGTGTCACACACTTGTAGTTCCGGCACTGGAGAGGCTGCAAACAGGAGCGTCACTACGAGTCCAGGCCGTGTAGTGTGATCCTGAACCAAATACATCGAAAAAAAAAAAAAAAAAAAGAACCAATTAATACCTGTAACCAACCTGTCTAGTCGCTTACATAGGGCGACTGAAGGTTTCAGGGATCTGGGCACTGAGGCAAGTTGGGCAGCAGTCTTAAAATGAGAGCTGGAGGACAGCTCAGTGGGCTTGCTTGGCATATGCAAGCCCTGGCTTGTTTCCTGGCACCAGCTAAGTTTTTAGTTAATGTCGACGGAAAAGTTCCATTTGGCTTTTACTGGTAATATAGCCCCAAGCTCACCTTCTTTAGTGATCCACTAGAATCTAAGCCCTTATCAATGAGGTGTGATGGTATTTTTTGTGGGTATTAGGAAAGTTTAGGAGGTAAAATCATACCTGAAAAACAGGTTCTGTTAAATACAAACAAGAATTTCCTTAGGTAAAGTGATATCGAGACTATTATTGCTGGACGAGAAGTACTGACTATTCCTTATCTGCTGTTGTTGGCACAAAATGTCGGGCATCCGCAAGCAAAAGGACAAAGAATGGTTGCTTTGGCTCATGGTACCAGAGGATTTGGTGCACAGTCAGCTGGCTCTAAGGCAGAAACACTGCGGCAGAGGGATTGGGGGAGACCTGCTTACCTCATGGCAGCCAGAAACACAGAGCAGCAGAAAGTCCCCGGAGGAAGGTGCAGGAGCTGCGCTGCACTCAGCGCTGCCCCCAGCTCACCCAGGCAGTGTGCTACGCTGAACTCCTAAGTGTCCCCTGGGCTAACCAAATTGACCATCAAGATCAGCCATTATGACGACAATGGCGACAGTCCTCTAGACACTTCTTTTCTACTTGTAGTTCCCAATAACTATGAAACAACTTTTGTTTTTCTACAAAAGTCTCTACATTTAGGGTCATGTTTCCCAACACACAGTGAAATCTTGGATGACAAATACTGAAAGTGTTCTGTAAGAGGAGCAAACAGTTATCAACTGTAACTGGGTAAACAGGTGATATCTTGGAATGAATGATATGTGATGCTGAATTCCACCTCACCACAGCTGAGCCATGCCCCCTCCCCCAATCCCCGGATGTGGACGACCATCTCCCAGCAGCAAGAGGTAATGGACGAGGTCTCACCCTCGGAGGAGGAGGAGGAGGAGGAGGAGGAGGAGGAGGA
>PVJA010054938.1:0-11319 GCA_004027025.1 Myocastor coypus | reverse complement strand
CATATCCAGAACATATGTCTATGCCAGTGAGGACAAAGCAGAGTCCCTTCCTTCAGTGATGGAAGTGGTCCAATATAAGCAAACTGCCACCAGGTTGCAGGCTGATCACCCCATGGAATGTGGCCATATTGGGGACTCAGTGTTGGTTTCTGCTGCTGGCATACTGGACATTCAGCAGTGGCTGTAGCCAGGTCAGCCTTGGTGAGTGGGAGTGCATCTTATCCTCTTGGTTGTTGAAGTCCTCGTCTGCTGATGCCACCTTTTGGTGAGCATTAACATGGGAAACCAATATTTTTACATCCTTTGCCCATATGGGGAGATCTAGCCACATACCTCTTCCCTAAATATCCTCTGTGTCTCTACATTCAGGCAGTCCACCACCCCAGGCTGGCAGTAATCGTCACATCCATAATGCCAGCAGCACGCCTACCCATAATCTCAGCGGGTCAGGAGTTAATCACAAATTCTAGAAGTCTGCTCCACGAGTACATGAGAATTTCTTTGCAGGGGCAACTAGACACAAACCGTAGGCCTTTATAAAGTGGAAAAGATGAATTGGACGCAAAAACATGATTTAATCAGAAATGCATGGTGGAGAAGATGCTTGTATGAAAATTTTCAGTGACATTGGACATGACATAAAGATAATATCAAAGGGTTTAGAGAAGTTCATCTTGGTATCTCCTGCAAGGATATATTTTAGTGATTTTTTTTTCTTTTCTGAAAAGGTGAATTTTCTTCCTCAGTAATAGTATGGAATAAAAAAAGATATCATAGTGAAATGTACAAGTCTAAGGGCCCACAGTTCAATATTTTTCCTTCTAAAAGATGAACGAGGCTGTGTGATCTTTACTGTGCTCAACACCCATGGAGCTTAAGGTGCGCAAAAATTTCAGTCTGAATCTGCAGAAGCATTTCCAAAGTGGACATGAATTATGGAAATAGAGAGTGGTAAAGAGAACAAATCAAAGTATTTCTCTGAGACCAAGAAGTGGAGTATTTTTTTGTTTTGTTTTGTTTTTTTCCCCCTGAGAAAATTCTTCTGGCTAGAGAATGTCTGTGCCTACCAGCAGTCTGGTATCCTGGAGGCAGCTAGAGGACCCAGGGTCTGAAGATCAAATGAGAATTCTAAACTCCACACTTAAACGAAGTTTGGTGTCCATTTGAAAATATAAAGACATTAAAAACTCCTTTATATATTCAGTTGTTAAATGAAGGTGATCTCTAAGAAGTTAAAAATATATATATATATATAATATATTTATATGTGTTTTATATATTATATATATTATATATATCTTATATATATTATATATATAGTTGTTGCTACCAGGGGAAAGTAGGAAAAAAAGAAAAAAATCAAATAACGCAGAAAAATGTATCAGAGATCCTGAAAAGAGGAGCAGATTTAATGAGAATTTCTGAGCCTGTGGCGACCTGCAGTTCTATATTTTTACAGGGAAGAAAAGTCATAAAGGATAAAAGACCTAAAATGTGACATGCTACGGTCTGTGACACTGGAAATGACCTTTAGAAAGACTGTGTTTTTGTTTCTGCTTCCCAGTAATTTCAGCAATTTTTCACCCGAGAATGTGTTTTAACTGTGTCTTACAGCAAAGCTCAGTGACTTCCCCGAGGCAAAAATCATTTGTGACAATAAATATGTGATCCTAACTTCTTGGGAGAAACACATAATATCACTTTTTTTTTTTTTTTGTTTTTTTTTGTTTTTTTTGTGAAACAACCTCGTGAGAATTGTTGGTGCTTTGAATGTGCTAAGACACAAGTGCAGGTTTTCCAGTCAAGGAGATTATGGGGAGGGGACTGAGGATATAGAGTGTCCCTAAGGTCAGTCACCTAGAGAGAAAGCATGGTCTCTGACTTTTACAGACAGCAAACTGGTCAGGCAAGGGCTGTAACTCATGCAGATGGCTGACAGTGACAGCAGTTCTACCAAGCACTGTACATGGTTTCAAAGTAAATCCTGAGGGGATGCGACTGACTTTGCCAGAGAGGAAAGCTCCATGTTTTGAGATACAGCGTTTGCTTTAACTTGCTCTTAACCACTCAGTAGAAAAGTTTAACCATGGAGCATAAAACGTAAAGCTAGTTTGGCATGCTGAGCTATAAAAGGCTTAAATCACCAGCTTCCATTATTGCCAGTTTGGCAATAACCCACTGCGATTATGGAACACTGCATTATATATACAACTACTTTCTCTTAGTAGCATAAGAAGAAAACTTTTTGTACCAATAATGATTAGAAACATTACCACGTCTACACTCTGTGCTCTGTATAACTACTAGGAGGGCAACAACATGCATTATCCCAAATACCGGAAATGCATTGCTAACTTGTGTTGAAACTGTCACATTGTTATTTCTTTTTCTTTTTCTTTTTCTCTTTTTCTTTTTGAGACAGGGTCTCGCTGTACAGTTCAGGCTGGCCTGGAGCTCAGTTTTGTAGCCAAGGCTGGTCTCAAACTCTCACCGATCCTCCTGCCTGAGCCTCCCGAGTGCTGGGATTCCAGGCGTGCGCCACCATGCCCAGCTTGTTATTTCTTATTAAATGACATTAAAAATAAAAATAAAAAAGAACTTCCCTCCCACGAAAAGCCATGCAATTCTACTGCGCATGAGCAGGACCGCCATTGCTCCATTTTTTCTTACTTCGAATCATCTTTCTGCCTCCTTCCAACCACTGTGCAGCTTGACCCCACACACCCTGCTAAACTACTTTTCGAGAGAAAGATTTCAGCCTTATTTCCCTGTCTGCACCTGACGCCCTGCCTCAGGAGTAAAATTCTTTTTCTGTTTGTTTCTAAAGAAAAGCCCCCACGGTTTGGGTGGCGGGCGTAAGGCACAGCAGGCGACGCAGGCCCTGTTTTGGGCCCATGCAACTTAGAACAGAGGTACCTTAGCCTAAATTCAGATGCTGCCCTGGTCACAGAAGCTTATTTATTTATTTATTTATTTATTTATTTATTTATTTGTCTTTTTGAGACAGGGTCTCGGTCTAGCTATGCAGTTGAGGCTGGCCTTGAACTCACTTTTGTAGCCCAGGCTGGTCTCAAACTCGCACCAATCTTCCTGCCTCAGCCTCCCAAGTGCTGGGATTACAGGCATGAGCCACCACGCCCGGCTCTTTTTTTTATTTTTTATTTTTTATTTATTTTTTTATTTGGTCACAGAAGCTTAAAGAGGATTCCTGCACCGTGCAGCAGATGGCAGGAAGCCCCTGGCTTTTGCTCGTGGCATCCATGCACATCCACGCCTGTGCACATGCATACGCACTGCACACACAAACACACACTTGTTTATCTCCTCTTGCAAGGCAGGGCACAGAGCTGGGCTCGCATCCAGCAGACTGTGTCTCAGTCGGGATTGTGTCGCTGACTCTGCATCCCGGTGGCTACCCCGACCCTCCGGCTCTGAGTCCTGCAAGGCCGGCTACTGTACCACCCGTGCCGATCGTTATCTTTATAAATCGATGATATTTAGCCAGGAGGGAGCCATCTGCGAAAGGTATCCATTCTGCCCCATTAAAGGAAAACATTGTTCTTCCCACAATGCTGTGTAAAAGTAGAAGGGGCTGGCATGTGTGTATCATTGCATGCATTGATTTAGAGAATTGATTAAACAGCAACCTGTTCAGTTATGCCTCATCAATTCGCAAGCTGCATAAGACAAAATAGATGGTCTATTTTCTTCCCTACGCAGAGAACCAGTTACTCCGTAATTGTCACCCTGGTTGAGGTGAGACTGGTTCCACGTTCTTCTGGAGGCAAATCCTGCTGTCAGCACTTTCTCCTCAGCCTCATGGTTCTTTTGAGTAAGAACGAGTCGTGCAGAGAGAGTGACTACAGCCCTGTGCCAACGCATCCCTGGGCCATGAAGGAAGCTGTTGGAAGGTTCTCCGCAGTGTGTGCAAATAAGTGAATTCACTGTGCTCTCATGGGGATGCCTGGGGAGCTTCCTTCTTTTCCACCAGCTGGTGAGAGACAGTTAATTTCCGCTCACTGAATGGAGTCTTGGATGTGGACACAGCACTCAAGCTAGTAGCGTTTCCGAACAAGTAATTCTGCCACCAATGGCAGGTAATTGAGCTAGCGTCGATGGGCTGGCGGATCAGAGAGGGCAGAGTTCAGGGACCTACTTAATTTTCCCCAAAGTGGAATCTGAAATGTGTGATAAATTTCCTGTGTGCCCTTCCCGGCAATTGGGGTCTGACCATCTATTTTAAGGACAACTGTCAGAGTTGGAAATGTCGTTAAGAACGCAGAGCAAATGCACAAGAGAGACAGTTTGGCCCAATTCCTCAGAGATAAGCAGAATTACAGGCGTGCTTTTGTTATTATCTTTAACTGAGTCAGGGGACTGTATATCATGCTTCTGATAAGGGTTAATGTGCCCGACACACGAAATAGCCAAACATTGCTGTGTTATTTTTATTACACGAGCTGCTATCCATGGGGGATATTTTCCAAAATGCTAAGTGAATTTCTTTTCTTTTTTTTTTTTTTTTTTTACAGTTCAGGCTGCGCTTGAGCTCACTTTTGTAGTCCAGGCTGGTCTTGAACTCATACTGATCTTCCTGCCTCAGCCTCTCAAGTGCTGTGATTACAGGCGTGCGCCACCACAAGGCTGCTAAGTGAATTTCTAAAAGGTCAGAATCCAAACCAGATAGATGACAGACTAATAGAGAGATAGATACATAGATAGATAGATAGATACATACATACATACATACATACACACATACATAGATATTTTCTTTCTCAGTGTCTATATACCTAGGGTGTATTTTTATTTATAGATTTGGCTCAGCAAGTGATTAATAATGACTAGTAAGGAAAAGGAAACAGAATGATGCAGTTATAAATAGTACTTGAAACTTATAAATTACTTCTAGAATATTCCCATCTAGTAGTTTTTCCTTTTTTTTTTTTTTTTTTTTTTTGTTAACGTATTTAGTACAGGGTCTACGGAGTCTACAACGTCTGACTACATAGATTCGACTTGTAGTGATCGTCCTGGTCTCAGCCTCCCCAGAGCTGGGATCATACCGTGCGCTGCCAGGCCCGATGTGTATTAGTGTCTGAGCACGTTCCCTGGGTGGGCCCGCACGGCCACACAGGGGATCGCACCCCAGCCCCTGCGCTCTGGCTAGGCAGGCACTTTAGTCTGCTGAGCTATCTAGGCAACCCCCTTGTAGTAGTTTTAGACCACAACTGACTGCGTGGTCTGATAATCACGGAAAACAAGCTTCTGCTCAAGAAGAATTATGGTCATTCTAAGGCAACTGTGGAAACCTCTTAGAAAGTCCGCCCTTAGTATCTGTTTGCAGTAGATAATACATGTGTTTGTCTCAAGGATTTATTACACGTGCTTGTCATAAGTCATACATTCTTTTTTTACGTTGTTTCCCCTTGACTTCTGTTCTTTACCTTTCCATTTATCCCCAAGTCCCTCCCCAGCTCCCCATGCTTGTACTATTTCTATTATTTCATTCTCAGTTCGCCCTTTAAGAGGGGCAAAGATCTAGCCTCAGCCAGATCTACAGCACTGCTCATGATACCGGTCTTCTCTTGGAGGCGAGCTATCTGGCCAACAACAGATGAACGCGTCCATAGAATGTGATATTTGCACGCAGTACCCCACCACAAGGAAGGAGACGTCTGAGTCCTTTGTAAGAAAATGCGTGGGACTCGAGACTATGGCGCGAGCCAAGAGGAACACAGAAGGTTCTATACGACCCGGCTTCTGGGATGCTGGAAACCACAGAGGTTAAGTAATGCCAGAGATACAGACATGTGCCCATGGGGAGAACTGACTCTAAATTTTTATTCCCACCCCGAATAACAATTAGAGTTTAAATATGCCACTTATATTCTAGGGGTGTTTGTTTCCAATTTGTTTGGGAGCCAGTCTAACGTCCGTGTCATTTCTGGCTTGTTTGTTGGTTTTGTGGTGGTAGGGTTCCAGGCAAGTCTCACTCTACTGCCCAGCTATTGTGCTACTGCTTTTATGTTTCTTTTTAAAATTTATTTATTTATTTATTTTTTGAGGCAGAGTCTCACTAAGATGCCCAGGGTAGATTTCAACTTGAACTTCGGGTCCTTTTGCCTTGGGCTCTCTCATTGCTAGGATTCTGCCTGCCTGTAGTATCTGTTCTTATTCCTGGGGTCAACATACAATGTTCGTCTCTGAAATAAAGAATAGCCCCCAGAATCCCAGGGATACAATAAAATAATTTCTCACTCACAGTTTGCTCTTTACGTCCTGAAATACCATTTTACTATCACACTTTCGAATTTGTTACAATCGAAATCATCCAGGGCCGTCCTGATAGCTCAACAGGTCCCAGCTCCAGAGTATGCTGAGACTGCGATCGAGACTGGGCATGGTGGCGTGTGCCTGTAATCCTAGCACTTGGGAGGCTGAAAACAGGAGGACCGCTACAAATCCACTTTATGTCGTGAGACCCCGTAGACTCTTTATCTTCTGTCCTAAATGCAATTAAAAAAAAAAAAAAAAAAGAAATCATCCAATCATCATAGACAATTGCTCCTTTCTTTTTAAAACAACAGAACAGGTTTTCATTGATATAGGGTTCTAGTTTTCAAAAATTAAAACAACTTTATTGAACCAACACTTGTTCACAACAGAATGTAAGCATCAGCGAATTTGGGCAGTTGGGTCGAGTTGTAGAACCACACCCACAACCAAACTTCAGTGCTTGCTGTTGGCTAAAGTTCACACAAGCTACACAGCAGCTATCATCCCTCAAGAGCTGCATCCTAAATCTATACAACCACCGAACCTCTTGTGGCTACACAGAGGTTCCTATTCGGTTATCTTTCCAGAATATTCCATACTAGTGCGCATTTGCAGATGGATCTTTCTGTCCGTGTGAGGTTAATGTTCTTTAGAGCAAGGTCCATCAAAGAGCCCCCAGATTGCTTTTTTAAATAAAGTTTCTTTTTACTTTTTTATGTATTTAAGACAGGCTCTACAAGGTCTCACTACACAGATTTGACAGTTTTCAGCCTCGCAAGCGCTGGTTGACAGGCACACACCACCACTTCCAGGTTCAGCAGCTGTCTCAGCACTCCCCGGGGCAGGGCAGCTCTGGATGGAACCCCGGCTGATGCGCTTTGCCTAAACAGGCGCTTTAGTCTGCGGAGCTATCTGGCCTGCCCTGTAAATAAAGTTTTATTAACACATCTGTGTACACCTTTGTTCCTGAATCATTTGTGATTGCTTTCATTCTACCAGCTCCACACACCCCAATTCAACGAAATTCAGACTGGAAATATTAAAAAAAAAAAAAAAAAAAAAGAAGTAACCTTCTAAAACACATAGGCTATTTTCTTATAGCTGTTCTCCCAGTAGCAGCACAAGTATTTCCACAGTGCTTGTATTTCACTGGGTATATAAGTGATGTAAAAGTAATTTAATGTACATTGCAGGATAGATATACGTTATATGGAAGCACTGCGGTACCTTTTATAAGGCACTTGAGCACCTGAGAATTTACACATTGGCATTATTATCTCACAAGTCGTCCTCTACTGATGGATTCATCTGTTGTACCAGGGATGAAACTCTGGACCTTGTGCTACCCAGGCGGGTGTGTAAGCAATCTGTGCTATGTGTATACACCCAAGCACCTGTATAGTTATTTTTTTAAGATTTTATTTTCTTTGTTTCAGAACTTTTGTTTGTTTGTTTGTTTGTTTATTTTTATGGCCGGCTCAGCCTGCCCTGAGGGCAGGGCTGGCGCAGCATGTCGTGCCAGGGATCGAACCGTGGTCCCTGCAGCTGCTGAAGCTTTCCTAAACAGGCGCTGTATACCACTGAACCATCCTGCCGGGCTCCTGTAGATATTTTTAACAGAGTCTCACACTGTGCAGTTCAGATTCATAGCGATCCTTCTGTCTCAGCCTCCCTGCCACTGGGATTATGGGAGGGTCACCCCACACCTGGTTTGGGGCGGCGGAATTTGTAGTACCCAGCATCCAACTCAGGACCTCGAACTTGCCAGGCAAGCGCTTACACCGCCAAACTAGCTCCCCAGCCATGTGTAGTTTTGATAGGCAGCAATACTTATATCTCCAACACCACAAGTATGCACCATCTCTCTCTTTTTCCAAAACAAACAGAGAAGTGGGCCAACCCTTGATCACGAGCACAGGCAGACCTTCCCCCCGACACACAAGATTTTTTCCTCAATAGAAACCACCACAACTGTTTCCTAATCATTCTGTAGGAAACACAGACAGGTGAATGAAATTATTAGGACGATTACTTAAAGTAGATCTGTCCCAGGTGAAGCATCAGGAGTGTTCAAAATGCCAAGACCGAAATTCCCTGCATGCCCCTTAGTAATCTGAATGCTGGAGACCCATAAACCTTAAAGCAAACTGGGACCAGGGAGGTAGCTCAGCGAAAAAAACAATTGCGTGGAAAATGCAGGGTCCTGAGTTCCATTCCCAGTACAGGGAAAAAAAATTTAAAAAATAAAAAATCAGTAAAATCAAGCGAAGCAGGTATCTTAGTTACTTTTTACTCATTGCTAGGGCAAATATCTGACACTCAAAGTGAAGGAGGGAAAGGTTTATTTAGCTCACAGTTACTGGAGGTTTCAGTCCATATTCGGCTGGATTGAAGACAGAGGCCAGCGGTTCATGGTGGCAGAATAGCAATAAAATGGTGACAGAGGCAACTGACCAAGCATGGCAGGAGCGCAACAGTGCGAGTCTGTCTCTTTGTCTCTCTTTATATTACATCAGGCTCTCTGCCTTAGCCTGTCCACCTCAAGCCATACCTATAATTACCAACAGTACTCAGAGCCATAATCCCATCAATACTAAAACACATAATCCCGGCGGGGCATCAGTCAAGTCTCAGACTCTAGAAGTCCCCGTCCCATGATTGCATGAGGCTTTGGGGGGACAACTAGACATCAACCATAACAGCAGGCTTTCTGTTTCATCTTTGTTATGCGATTGGCTTCGTCACACTGAATATTTTACAGTGACCTAAAGCGAAAGAGAAAAACAAGGAAGAACTTTAGGTGGTAGGTTTATCCGGAGTAGACAGTCCTATGTAAGAAACACAAATATCAAGACATATAGAGACAAAAAAATTTATATTTAAGAAATGCATGATATTTGCATGGTATTTGCTTTCCTGGTTCCTGGCGAGAAAGAAAAGATATTAGAACAACATATGTGAGTATTTACAGTTGCCTTTTTCATTTACTTACCTTAGGAAAATAGTACTCATTGAAGAAAAAGAAAGAAAGAAAGGAAGGAAGGAAGAAAGAAAGAGAGAGAGAGAGAAAGAAAGAAAGAAAGAAAGAAAGAAAGAAAGAAAGAAAGAAAGAAAGAAAGAAAGAAAAATTCAGAGTGCTGAAAATTCCAACGTGACTTTCTCTCTTAATCCAAACTGCATCTTCAAGTCACCATCTTTGCTGGATTTTGACCTACACAGCAATATCTTCCCGTAGCTTCTCATCTTCCATAGTTGACATCTCCATGCTAAAAGTCACATATCCTGGCATCTTTTACTCTAGGCATCTAGACTGTAACAACAGGAAATCCCATCTGTTGGTCAAAATCTTTTTTTTGTTGGTTTGTTTTAGTTTCATTTATTAATTTTTCATGCATATATTTGGCACAGAGACTCAGCACAGGCTTCGTGGTGATCCTCCTGCTTTCAGCCTCCGAAGCGCTGGGATTACAGTCATAGTCAGGCATGACAATTCCGGGCCTTGGCTCCCAGTGCAGCCTGTCCAGCAGACGGGGCCGCCACATCCTGTGCCACTGGGGCTGGAAACCCCAGTCCCTGGGCTTGCCTAAGCAGGCGCTCAGTCCAAGGAGCTACCTGGCCGGCCCCTATTGCTCCAAATCTTGCTCCGTTCATACTCTTAGCCTCCATGAAAGAAACAAGGATTCATAACATCTCCTACTCTATGCTGGGAGCAGATTTGCCATCTCAACGGACGTTAGCTGTCCTTCCTGTGAACGCCTGCAACTACAAATCCCTCTGTTCAATTCTTCCCGCGACACACCTTATCTGCGATTGTTTTCAACTGCTCATTGGCTTTTGTGCCCCCTGGCCACTTAGATGTATGGAAGTTGTAATCCTAATTATTTATAAGGTTTCTGTGCAGAAGTGGTTTTCAATATCCCTGAACAAATCCAGAAAGGCTAGAAAACCCAAAGTTTTAAGACCTAAAAATACTCCAGAAACCTATCCTTCACGCTCCGAAAAACGGGTATATCTTTCCAAATCTGGTACACAGTTAACAAAGAAATCACAAGAACACATTTTCCATGTTGGACAATCATCCTAGACCATCATTCTTTATAAAGTATGTAAGACGACAGAGATGAATTCGGATTCCTTCCTGCACTAATCTCTATGCATATATTTTATTTTCTGGTGTACGTTTTACAACAACATTGAAAACGTTCTCGTTGCAGAACTAAACAAAGCACACTTCTTTGATTGGACCAGAACTTGGTACATGGAGGTCTCAAAAACCTCAGCTGGGCCTGGCCGTTTTTCTGTACCATATTGATTATTGGGATTCTGCAAGCAAGGCTGCGTGTACAGTTTTGCAGTACTTCTTTAAAATATGAGACAGAGGAGTGCTAAAGGGACCTATTAGTTAGCATGCAGGTACAAAACTTTGACTTTGACCACCACTTTTGACGAGTGAGGCTTTCACTGTAGTAGAACTGCGCCTTGGCTTTGTTCCTATGGTAAGTGTGGTAGAAATCACCCCAAGGGGGTGTGCCTGGATCTGCATGGCTGTGCAGGAGATGGATCCCATGAGAGCACAGAACCCATGTTGCTCTCTTCTGAGACAAAAAAGAGAGCAACGCCATCTATATGTCTCATCGTGCAGAAAGTATAGCCAATTCTAAGGAATTTTGTAAAAAATTCACGGTCGAAAGCAAATATCTCTGCTGGTGTCTTCACGAGCATGTTTTTATTACTCTGTGCCAAGAATGGAATGAATCAGTTCACTTATCTTCATGAAGTTAGATATTTAAAGGGCCAGCCAAATAGCTCGGTGGATTAAAGCGCTTGTTGAGGCAGATGCAGCAAGGACTGGGGGTCTCGCCCTTTTAGTCAGGCAAATATGCCTCCGGAGCTACATATCCAGCCCAAGACTATGAATAAAAAATAAAATAACCTTTGGCATTATCAAGTATGTGATTACTTTGTCTGCAGTTTTTCAGACTTGGTAATTGTAAGTTCAGTTTATAAAATGGTTGGGATAGAAGAATACAAGGTAACAAA
>PVJA010054937.1:0-11367 GCA_004027025.1 Myocastor coypus | reverse complement strand
ACATATTGCATATTGTCCTCACAATCATTCTATAGAGTGCAGTGTGTGGGCATGACCCACCTCCCTATTAATGTTGCATAGAAAAAAGAAAGAAAGAAAAAAAAAAACAGGAAAGAATATACTTCCCTTTGGACTAAGAGGAAGCAGATACATATACAATCAAAGATTTTGCAATTGCAGTGTGCAAAAACTGATTTTAAATCAGTCATTTGATAACCACTCAATTCATACCCACATTAAGGGCCATGATCCAACTCTATTTCATGAATCCTGTTTCTGAAATTGTCACCTAGGTCAGGTGTGGAACACACGTTGCCCAATACACACTCTGCATTCACAACGACCCTCTTCACCTGCACCACGGAAGCCCATGAGCAGCTCTTACGATTGTGGCTGACTCCCACTACATGTGCACATCTCAAGCCTGTCTTCACTACTTTACAAATCTCACTCCACCCCTCAGAAAGCACTATACATAGTGGTTACAGAAGACATTCTGGAGTCAAATAAACTAGGTCTAGATTTCGGCTCACTACCAATCTGCTCTGGACTTGTGGGAGAACTCATTTATACTTCCTGAGCCTTGGGTCCCTCAGCTACAAAGCAAGGATCACAACAGAAAATGTATCTACATTAACGCATCTGAAAGGTCTCGGCACTGTGCCTGCAGATATTAAAGTCTAAATCTGGAAGGCACTGGTGATGCCCCTTGTTGAACATACTGTAATTATTTTAAAAATGAACAAAGAGGGATCCAGCAGGATGGCTCAGTGGTCTAAAGCGCCTGCTTAGGAAAGCTTAGGTGGCTGCAGGGACTGCGGTTTGATCCCTGGCACCACATGCTGCGCCAGCCCTGCCCGCAGGGCAGGCTGAGCTGGCGATAAAAATAAGTAAACAAACAAAAGTTCTGAAACAAGAAAAAAAAATAAAAAATAAAAATGAACAAAGAGGTAAAAAAAAAAACCAATCATTTATTTTTCCTGCCACTTCGAGACTGCTGGCCTGGTATAAATGAGTCTGCTCCCTCCAAAATGCATATAGGAAATACAGTTCAGTGGCACAAGTGCCTGCCTGGCAAGCCAAAGTCCTAAGTTTAATTCCTGCTATAAAAAAAAAAAAAAAAGCAGCATAGTGAAATTTGGTCCTCCATGTCACAGAGTGAGCCTTTAAGAGGTAACTCTCCAAGAGACTTAAGACTTTGGCAGGACTGGGACAGTTACCAGGAGTGGGGCTGTCCTTCGTGCTGTACCTCTCTGTCACATGTTTATGTGCCTTCTGCAATGCTCTCTTGTCACAAGTACACTAGATGCCTCCAGGACTGTAAGCCAAAATACACTTCCTCCTTCATCCATACCAAGTCACAGGTAGTCTGCTATGGCAACAGAAAATGAGCTACCACATGCTGTCACAAGCACTAAGGTGTGGCCTGTGCTAACTGGGACTGGTGACAAGTCACAGCTGCTATCACCTCCTCCACTGGCATGGTTAATTTGTCAGAGCAGCACTAGGAACTCAGGGAAGAGCTTTACATACAGGTACTCACTTATTACAGAAGGTTTATTGGGGATCAGAAGAAAGCCAGGGATCAAGCATGGGTGTGGCAGGGTGCAGAGCCCTGCTATTGTCTCCTGGAGGGCTACTCCAGGGGCCTCCCTCTGTTTGGCAACCAGGAAGCTCTGGGAGCCCTGTCCTTCTGGGCTCTGTTTTGGTTTTTGTTTTGGAGACTTCATCATGTAGGCATGGCTGATGCCACTACTGGTGACTACTGATCGACCCATGCTTCAGCACCTTTCCCCTTTCCAGAGGTTATAGGATGGTGTCTGCTATAAGACAAATGGAGGCAACTAGAGAATTATTAGAGAATCCTGTTGTTTTGAATTCTTTTTTTTTTTTTTAAGAATTTTATTTATTTTATTTATTTTTTTTTTTTCTTGTTTCAGAATCTTTGTTTATTCACTCATTTTTATGGCCGGCTCAGCCCGCCCCGAGGGCAGGGCTGGCGCAGCATGTGGTGCCGGGGATCGAACCATGGTCCTTGAAGCCACCCAAGCTTTCCCAAGCAGGCGCTTTAGACCACTGAGCCATCCTGCCAGGCCCTGAATTCTTACTAGTGTTTTTTTTTTTTCTTAATTAAGCTACATCTCTCTAGCCATCTGAAAAAAAAAATATTTGACAAAAACTGCAAATATCTCCTCAACTTTTTTTATTTTTTATTTTTTTTTTAAGGGAAGGTCTACAGGGTGTTCAGGTTCTCACTACTACATTGGACTCATAGTGATCCACCAGTTTACAGCCTCACAAGAGCTGAAATTACAGGCATGGACCACCACACCCAGTCTCCATTGCCATCTCAGCAGCCCCCACCCCCGGGGGGTGGGCAGCATGGCAGGCCCCAGGATCTAACGCCCGGCCCCGGCCCTGTGTCTGCTTGCAGGTGTTTTAATCTGCTGAGCTGTTTGGTCAGCCCTACCTCTTTAAAATTTAAACATAATAAATTCAAATAGTCTTTGTAGCCAAAAAAGGATGCCAATGCTCTTGGGTGAGCTTTTCTGAAGGTCCTATATCATGTCTAACATGGCACCAAGGATGCAGCAGTAAGAGACTATCTGGTGGGGGACTTGATACCCTCGTGAGAAAACACAGAAAGTAAATAACCAAGGAAAACAAGAAACTACCAGGTAAGCATGAGAAACAGGAATGCCAGGGTAGGAGGAGGCAGGTAACAGTGCAGGGCCGATCTTGGAAGGTAGTGTGACGGTGAGCTCAGACAGATGGGAACCAGCCTGGGAGGGCTGGCATTCCAGATGGAAGGGGCCACCAGAGAGGAGCCGGGCACATTGGCCAGAAGCCATGCAGCAAGGACACACTCAGCAAAAGGGATCAGAGGAGATCAGGGTAGGGGAGAAGGCAGGCACCACCAGACCTAAACTATGGGCTTTCTCAGTTTTATCATAAATATTTTTCAAAAGGGACCTAAGGATTGAGATAACTGCCTTTCATGATGTTCTTTGGGCCACTTTAGAATGAAGTCTAAAAAGAATACATCCTGACATACTTTTTTTTTTTTTTTCATTTCTAAGAACGGATATTGAGCAATACCAGCTGAATCTTAACTTGTCTTGAAATGTTTACAAGACTGAGACAGTTATTTTAGTCTACCAGATATAATAATCAACCTCACCCACTTTAGACCTAGAAACCCAAGCAAACTTTACAACCACACTAAAAATTCCATCATAAAAAATAGCATCTCAAGGGCCGGCGGCATGGCTCAGTGGTCTAAAGCGCCTGCTTGGGAAAGCTTGGGCGGCTTCAGGGACCGCGGTTCGATCCCCGGCACCACATGCTGCGCCAGCCCTGCCATCGGGGCGGGCTGAGCCGGCCATGAAAATGAATGAATAAACAAATAGAGGTTCTGAAACAATAAATAAATAGATTAAAAAAAAAATAGCATCTCAAGAATAATCAAAATTACATTTTCAAAGTAAGGGTTTTTGGAAATAAAAACATAAATGTAACTAAATAAAATCTCCTATGGAAAAATATATGCATATCCTAAATAAAACATACATATCTAAGAATCCTCCCACAATATCTAAACGAAATGAAGACACAGGCTCCAATAGTAACCTCCAATTACCAACAATCTCATTACTAAAAACCAAGATGGTCTCTACCGCAGCTCAAAACCTAGCAAGCAGCACACAGCAAAGTTCACAAAGCATGAACATTCCTTAAAGATTAGGCTGCATAATTAGCTGCTCTACAGTTCACTGGACTGATGTTAGAAATATTTCCCCCACTAAATATTATTTAGTGCAAAGGGTACTCATTTTTCCCTGTTATGTAACAACAAATTAGCTTATGTAATAGAAAAGGAAACACAGTTAACGTAAATGAGGAAAACCGGACTGCACATCCAGCTTCTCTCCCTGAGCCCGCACTACCTCCTTATATTTCCTCTTCCTTGTTGAATGATGCCCCATGCAGTTCTACTAGCCTTCCACTGTATGATCTAAGTGGCAGCTAAGTGAATGAAAGAAAAGGAAAGATTATATTCTACCTATCATTTTTCTGACCAAAGCAGTAGCAGTTTTATTCTTGGTTCATTGGAGTTCTCTATGTTAAAATTTCAAAGACAAAGTTGGATGTGGTGGTGAACATCTGTAATCCCAACAGGCTGAGGCAGGACAGTTGCTGCAGGTTTGAAGCCAGCATGAGCTTCAAAATGAGTTACAGGTCAACCTGAAGTGCATAGTGAAACCCTATCTCAAAAGGACTTGAAAAAAAAAAAAAAGTCAAAGACAAAAAAAATGAGGAAGCAGAGAATTTAAACAATCTAACTTTTTCAGGTCAGATTTTAGGTAGCTGTGAACCTCAAACAATGTTCAATAACTGGAATTAGGAAGACTGAGAGAACACTGCTTTGCCAAGATTTTTTAACCACCCAACTTGATTCTATTCTAGACTGTTGTATAAATACCAGACTGTCTATTCCTCCTAAATGCAGGTATTTGTTCCTTTGTTATAACTGTCTAGGCACTCAAAAAAGTTTATTAAAAATGCAAGCCACAGTCAGATGAAGTGAAGCATGCCAATAAGCCCAGCACTCTGGCTGGCTAAGGGAGGAACTCAAGTTCAAGACCAGCCTCAGCAATTTAGCAACTTTGCCAGATCCTGTCTTGATGTTTATATATCAAGAGCTAGAGATACAGCTAAGTGCAAAGGTTCTAGGTTTACACTTCAGTACCTGTCCCGCTCCCGCTCCACACACAAACACATGCACACACTGAAAGTCTTCTCCTAAATTTTAAAAAGTATTTCACTCTTCCTCAAAAGACACATTAAATTCCAAAGTAAATATATTCACAAATTTTAAATAGGACAAATTATAATGCATTGTCAGTAAGAATGAAGCTCTCAGGTTGGTTAAGCACTATTTTATTCAGTATCTCCTTTAAAATTTAGAAAAATTTTAAATTTTGGAAATTTTAAAATTTCCAAATTTGTAATTTGGAAAAAAAATTAACTATACTTCATATTTTTAGAAAAATGTACTCAAGGGCAGGCCAAATAAATCAGCAGAATAAAGCACCTGCAAGCAGGCCCAGGGGCCAGGGGTTTGATCCTTGGGCCTGCCAAGCCAGCCCCATCCCTGGGGCAATGGAGACTGGGTGTGGTGGCACAGGCCTATAGCCTGTAATCCCAGCTCTTGGGAGGCTGTAAACAGGTGAATCACTATGAATCTGACCTAGTAGTGAGACCCTGAACACCCTGTAGATGCTTCCCTAAAATTAAAAAAAAGAAAAATATACTCAAATTAGAGTTTTTGAAATGCCTTTGTGTCATGAATAAAAAGATCTTAACATAAAGGTAAAAAAAGCAAAGAAGGTCTACTACAGCAGCTATGAGTGACACCAGAGACCAGCAGAAGTCATGTGGCAGAGCCGAGCCCTAACTGCTGACCTACAGAGTAAGCAGCAAATAAGGTAACTGCCACTAAATTGAAATTCAGAGCTGTTTGAATCCAGTGTCCAGACTCTCTCCACTAAGTAAAACTGCCATGTATTTTTTGGCATGAGAGCATATACATCTTATAGTCAAATGAGCAACCAAATGGAGGAAAATGGTTTGTGTTTTTCTTAATCCATTATCTATGAACAATAGATTGGGTAGGTACAAGCATACTTTCACTCTCTTAGAAGAAAAGTTGAAAGTGTATGTTAAAATCTGTCATTGTGAGAGTATTAAGACAGCAAAGCTTTACAAAAAAAAGGCTTTCTCTTCTTTCAAAGATATGTGAATGTTTAAAACCTTCATGTATGTTCTATTCATGAAAACTGACCTGAGTTGTGCTCTCAAAGAAAATCTGAATGCCTGTGTAATGAAACTTGTTGGTTATTTTTACTCATCTAACAGAATCTCTAGCTTCAAACAATGAAGCACTGTCACTGTAAAGTCTAATGTGAATAGAACACTAGATGAGTAAACCATAGCAGAGCAAACCCCACAGCGCCCTCTGTGTGTCCTGCAGAGGCTGGCAACTCGGTGTATGGCTGGGCAAGCCTGTGGCTTAGCAGGCCTGTCTCTGCTGTCACTACTCATCTCTGTCATTGTAGAATGAAAACAGCCACAGAAAACATGCAATGAATACACACAGCTATGCTCCACTAATGCTGTAGGTATAAATACAGGCAGCAGGCTGTAGTTTACCCACTGATTTCAATTACTCTGTGAATTATCTTCAGCTAAACAGAGCTAGTTTATACTGCTAATCTGTGTGGTTAATCTGTCTGGTTTGTCATCATGAGACCTATCAAAAGTACTCTATATTCATACTCTGCTGTCTGGAAAGCAGCACTGTACCTATAGTGTGACCAATTTTTTAAATATACTACATTAAATGACACACTGTCATTAGTTCCCCCTATTCCCCACTTCTAACACATTTATTCCACTGCTCTTACCACTCTTAGAAGCAGTCTTAAAAGCAGTCTTGGATAGCTCAGCACCATAAGCATCTGCCTGGCTAGCACAAAGACCCCGGTTCAATCCCCACTATCACATGCTGTGCCAGTCCCAGAACTGTGGGTGTGCCATTCCAGCCCTGAAACCAGGTATATCGCACACACTTGTAATCCCAGCGCTAGGGAGGCTGAGACAGGAAGATCACTATGAGTCTGAACTGCACAGTGAGACTCTGTACTCAATAAATAAACACCAACTGAGCTGGAAATATAGCTCAGTGGCACAATAACCTGCACCTGTCTAGCAAGCATGAGGTCCTGAGTTCAATTCCTGGTAACCCTGAAAAAAAAAAAAAAATCAAGTGGTGTTACCTAGTACAATTCAACAAAAAGGCGGGTGAAACCATTAGTGTGTTCTCATGCACCTTATTCTCCACATCTGGCACCAGGCAATTCCTGGTTCTTCCCTAAAATTAAAATGATCATGAAAGGTAAACACTCTGAATGAACCAGTTTAGGACATCAAAGCAGTTGTAACAGTGCAACTAAAGACCATCATGTAAAAGGACTTACGCATCTGCTCTAGAGTGCAGGAACGACAGGATAAGCACGCATGAAGCAAGTGGCTATGTCTTGACGGGGATTAAGGCAATGTATCTCTTACTATAACATTTTTTAAAATTTAAACATTCACTGTAGTTTTGATTGCACCTCATAAATATGAAGGTTAATTTTTTTTTTTTTTTTTTTTTTTTGTCTTTTTAAGACAGGGTCTTGCTAATGCAGTTCAGGCTGTTCTTGAGCTCACTTTTGTAGCCCAGACTGATCTTGAACTCACACCAGTCCTCCTGCCTCAGCCTCCCAAGTGGTGGGATTACAGAAGCGTGCCACCACGCCTGGCTAAAGGTTAAATTTTGTTGCTTAAACAACTTGCAACCATCACTGAGCCAATGTGTTTGGCCAAATATGAGCTTATGTTACCAGGAAGGTATTTTGTAGAAGGCAGGGTCCTGGGGTTGGGGAGATAGTTCCATGGCACAAGTGCCTGCCTGGAAAATGCAAGGTCCTGAGTTTGAACCCCAGTCCCACAAAAAAAATTAAAAAATAAAGTCAGTGGCCAGAAGTAAAGGAACTCACTCTCTGTAGTGTAGATGGGTTTCAGCTAGTCATTTGAAGACCTTAAGAGCAAATGTGAGAATGCCCAGGGAAGAAGCAATTGTGCTCCAAGACTAGCATAGAAATCTTGAGTCCCTGGCTTGCTTTACACAGCTCAGATTTCTTATCCCCTACGTAAGTCACATAAGCCAATTACTTAAAATAAATCTATCTCTATGTTTGTGTACATGGTATTTATGTATGTGCACATATATACAGAAACATATCCTTTAGTTCTATTTCCCTGGAGAACACTAATTGATACACAGTATGTTAAACCAAATGCCCTTACATTTTAAAAAGATTATACCCTATTTTGTCATGCTTCTACTTATGGGAGGAACAGACATCTCTAGGTTATTAATTTGGGATTCACCCACATGACAGATCTGGCTAATACACGGCACCAGGTGTGCCAAACCCTGCATGTAAGCAACAGCGCTGGCACCAGTCAGAGCTTGGGCCTGCCTTCCTGCTTTGGTCCTTTGCGAAGCAACAGGCATATCTCACCTAAGCGCCACTCCTTCGGCCAGGCTCCCCAGTGAGAAAAGGTTCAGAGCAGAACCATCAGCTGGTACAGCAATGGAGTTCATCCACAGGCTACACATCAAGTCAGGACAAAATAAGAGGTTTTTATTTTGAAAAGCCATTGGAATTTGGAGGTAATTATAAGAAAGCTTAATAGTGCAGAAATGGTTATGAGAAATGGGCTGCTATTTTAACAATAACCTCCACCAAAAATAATAAAGATATGTGCTGTCAGCTGTAGAGACAGGTGGCACACAGCAAAGAAACTATTTTTAGAGATTGGAAAAATGGCAAAACCACATAATGCAACGGTAGATAAAACTGCCATATATAAATGCTGGGATAACTTGCGGGAAGTCTGCAAAATAAAAGCTGTGCTTTGGTTGTCATTAAACTTGATAAAGTAGTATTAGAAAGATGAACTCAGAAACAAGACCTATTTTATAAGTAAGGGTAAACAGGAAAAAAGACCCCTGAAAATGATGGGCTTACAAGGGAAAAACCTGCAGCTATTTCCCACCTCAACAAGCAGAGAAATACTTTCAATGGCCAAGCAAAGCAAACTCAAGGCTAAACCAGAAGCAGAGCCAGCACACTAAGACTTCTGACCTGATGCTCTCCCTGGGAAACATACTCAGTGGAACACAGCGGCGTGAAGCGAAGAGACCAAGCGTGTAGTCCCAGAGAAGCCCTAAGACCAAGATACGTATGTGCATGTCTGGAGGAAAACGTACATCTTAATGACTTGAGCACTGCACTACTGACAAACAGATTTGGCAGAGATCAAACAGATACAAAGACAAGCGGCAACAACGAACACCAACATGTCCACTGCTCAGCTTGAGTTATGGAACTTTTGCTCCTTCAGATCACCTCCAGGACTCTAGTCTCTTACAGGCGAGAAGCAGGCTGAGAAAGCTGCTGAGCCTTTACTTCAGTCCTTGGCCAGGAAGTGCATGTCCCTGGTACTGTTCATGTGGGGACCAGAACCAGCTAGTACTGGAGGCAGCTCACACAACTCACTAACTGGGCAGATGAGTGAGAACACCCCCTTGCGCCCAGAAATGAGACCTCATTCTTCTTTTACACAGCAAGAATCTGGAGCTTCCAGGGCCAGGTGACGAACTGCCACTGGCCTCCTTTCTTCCCCTTTCCTAACAGCAATGTGTGCTGCGCTCATCCCAGTCCTGTGACTGCCACTGTGTATTCCAGGAACAGGAGCAAAAAAGTTAACTGATCTCTTAGCTCTCAGATCTCTGTATGCAGGATATGTCTGACATGCAGTAATCTTAATGAGGCTTAGATTTCAAAACCAATGTGACTTAAGGAAATTCTTGAAGTATTTTCTTTGACAAAGGAATAAATATATTTTGAATATAACAAGGAAAAATTAATTTTTGTGATGAATAGGCCAGACCACAAGTTATATTATCATCCATATTTACCACTCCATCCTTGGAAGAGACAAGGTACATGGCTTCCCAGAACCTTATGCATCTGCCATGGAGAGTACTCTTTTTTCAGGTGCCTCACAGACTCTAGAGTCGGGAAGCACCGCCCACCTAAGAGAGGTCCTCATTCTACCCACTATCATACAAATGAAGCTTATCAGAATTGCTTACAAATAAAGATGACTCAGAGAATGTTAACCCTAGCAGGGTGTGGTGGCGCACGCCTGTAATCCCAGCACTCAGGAGGCTGAGGCAGGAAGATCAGTGAGAGTTCGAGACCAGCCTGGGCTACAAAACTGAGCTCAAGGCCAGCCTGAACTGTACAGCAAGACCCTGTCTCAAAAAGACAAAAAAAAAAAAAAAAAAAAAAAAAAAAAGAAGAGAGAATGTCAACCCTTAATAAATTGCAGTCTTTCTATCTCCCTCTAGTGGCTGCTAAGAGATGCTACTTTTTTCACTTCAAGTTTAGAAAATCAAAATACAACTCTGAGAAGTAGCAATTTTTCATTAAAGCATCTTTACAGAACCTATTTACATGCAAAAATGGTCCATACAGGGTACACCAAACAATTATTTTAGTGAATTTCTATTATCTATGAAAGAGTAGGCATCACCTGGGCTGAGTTCACAGCTTGGTCTAATTTCATCAATGTTGTCATCTATAAAATGAAGCTAATACTAACTGCAGTAAATATATTTGTAAATAAGCCATGCTCCAAAGTACCAACACATGCACAATGCAAAATAAGTATTACTACTATCATTACCACCTCCACAGGACTCTTAATTAGGATCAGAGAGCAACAATTACTAAACAGCTGCTGAGTTAAAGATGTCTTTGGGGGCTGGGCCTTGCTATGTCGACCAGGCTGGCATTGCATAGGAATCCTCCTGCCTCAGTCTCCAGAGTGCTAGAATTACAGGTGTCCCAGCTTGCTCAGCAAAATGAACTTCTTAAGTACAAATGTACTCTACTCATATTCTTTTAGTTCTTACTGCTCTTGGAACCAAAATCTTTAACATGGACTCCCAAGTTTCTCTAGAGTCTGGTCCTCTTGTCTTCAGTAGTATAATCACAGGGTTGGTCATTCTCCCTCAAAGCCCTCCAACCTCTTTTTATTTTTATTTTTTTATTACTTTTAATAAGAAATAATACTGAGACAATTTCAAAACACGTTGGTGGGACAGCCACAATAATTGATACAATGCATATTGTTATCTTCATAGTAGTTGTTCAGAGTACAAGATGCAGACATGATAACTCTTCTAACACTATTACTAACCTCTTTTTATAAGTGCAATTTTTCAAAAATACCACATTCCCTCACAGGGCATCTGGGAAAAGTGCCCACCCTACTCCGTGCTGCTTGATTCTAACTCATTTTTAGATCTCTGCTCATAATTTTTAAAGAAACACCCTCCAACTACCCAGGCTAAGTCCTGTCTCCCCAGCCTGTCTGTCTCCAAATTCCTCAAGAGCCAGAGCACTAGATCAGCTTACAGCCCTGTCCCCAGAGCCTAGCCACTCAACACCACACAAGAGGCATTTCCATATGCACTGGTGGTTGAATAAACTGAAATGCACACTGAGATCCAAAAACTCTAACAACCCTGACTGCTACTGAGGAAAGGTGGCCAGATAAGCGTAAACAATATTCCAAATATTACATCTTTCATTCCTTCTAAAATTAGCTGGTATTTAAAGGCTGATGAAATAATGAGTGGAAGGGAACAGCAAAAATTTTTAAAAGAAAGTAATGCAGCGC
>PVJA010054936.1:0-11373 GCA_004027025.1 Myocastor coypus | reverse complement strand
AAAAAAAAAAAAAAAAAAAAAAAAAAAAAAAGAAAGTTATTGGGTTATTTAGAGTTCTTATATCTTCTTGATTCCATTCTGGTAATTTATACCTTTCTAGCAATCTGTCCATTTCCTCTCTGTCTTCAATTCTGTGAGAGTAAAGATTCTCAAAGTAGCTATTAATGATCCTCTGAATCCCTGCTAGGTCTGTGGTAATTTCATTCTTTTCATTCCTTATTGCGTGAATTCGAGTCCTTTCTTCTGGATGAGGTTAGTTAGGGGCTTATCAATTCTAATCAATCTTTCAAAGAAAGAGCTTTTTGATTCATTAATTCTTTGTATTGTTTTATTTGTGTTGATTGAATTAATTTCTACTCCAATCTTTTTAATTTCCTCCCATTTATAGGATTTTTTTTGTTTGCTCTTACTTTTCTAGTCGGTTTAGGTGCTCCATGAGAGTATTTATTTGTTTCAATTAAGTTTTCTTCATGTGTGAGTTCAGAGCTATATATTTCCCTCTAAGAATTGTTCTCATTGTATTCCATAAATTCCGGTAGGCTGTGTTTGAATTTTCATTGAATTGTAGGTATTGTTTAATTTCTTGCTTATCTGTAACCCACTGGTTGCTGAGAAGGGTGTTGTGTAATTTCCATGTATTTTTGGTGTTCTTATGGTTTCTTTTGTCATTTATTTCCAGTTTCATTGCACTGTGGTCAGATAATATGAATGGGATAATTTCTGCTTTCTTGTATGTGCTTAAGCATGACCTATGCATTAATATGTGGTCTAATTTGGATTATTTCACTTGCGCAGTTCAAAAAAATGTGTATTTGAAAATGGTTAGGAGGAACACTCTGTATGTCCATCAAGTCTAGTTGTTCCAAGTTCTGGTTCAGTGCTGCGATCTTTGATAATTTTTTGTCGATTTGACCTACCTTTTGGGGATAAAGGGTTGTTAAGTTCTGTTAAGATGGTGGTATTGGGTATTGGATTTTTCATGTCTATTAAGATTTGTCTTATATAACTTGGTGCTCCCTTGTTGGGTGCACTTAAATTGAATTTTTCCCCTATCTAGTATGTAGTGGCCTTCTTTATTTCATTTGATCAATCTTCTTTTGAAGTTTAGACTGTCTGCAAACATGATTGCTATCCCTGCTTTTTTTTGTGTTGTTGGGGCATGTAGTAATGTGGTCCATCTTTTCACTTTTTGCCTATGAATTTCTTTAAGAATTAAATGTGTTTCTTGTATACAGTATATTGTTGGATTTTGCTTCATTATACACTCTGCCAGTCTATTTTTCTTTAGTTGGAGAATTTAATTGATTTACGTTGATGGTTATAACTGAATTATATTTATGTATGATTGACATGTGTTATATTTACTACTGTTTACCCTTTTTTCTCATGTGTTTAATTGGTTGCGTTATTTGGTAGGTTATTTCTGTTCCCATTTTTGGTGTTTGGGTCATTTTGGTCCCTCTCTAAAATATCTTTTAGTACTCGGTGTAGGGTTGGCTTGGACAACATGAAATTCTGTAGGTGTTCCTTGTCATGGAAGCATTTCACTTCTCCCTCATCCTTGAAAGAGGGTTTTGCAGTATATAGCAGTCTGGGTTAGAATTTTTTTCATGGAGAACTTGAAGCACTCTGCTCTGTGCTCTTCTTGACTTCATGGTTTGTGAAGAGAAATCTGCCATTATTCTCATGTGTTTTCTTTAAATGTAATGTTGCTTTTCTCTAGCAGCTTTTAGAGGGAAGCTTTTAGAGAAATCTAGCTTTTCTGCTGGATGTCTGGGATCTTAACTGTTATATGTCTGGATGTGGTTTTGGTCAGGTTGATGTTCTTTTGAGTTCTGTATGCTTCAATTACCTGAATGTCAGATTGCTTTCTCATATTTGAGAATTTTCTGCTCTTAATTCTGTCCATATTCTTTTTATATCACTTGTGTTGACTCCTTCTTTCTCAATGATTCTTATTAATATCACATTGTTCATTTTTGCATCATCTTGCAGATGTTCAATTATTTTTTCTTTCGTCCTAGTTGTTTTTAATAGATCTTTTCTTACCTTTTCATTAGCAGTGACTGTGTCCTCAAGATCTGATACTCTATCCTCACTTTTGTTCATACAGTGTGGCTAACTTGTGATTGAGATTTTATTTTATTGTATTTCTCTTTGAACCTGTTTCATGCAATCTATTTCTTTCCTATTTTGTTCATTCAGGGAATCCATCATTTTTCTGTTGTCTAATTTTTTGTTAATGTCTTCTTTAATAGCATTTAAGTCTTTTGTTATAGTTATCCTTTCTTTCGCTACTTCAGAGATTATTCCTATTCTCATCTCCTCTCTACCTTTCTGCAGTTATTCCCTTACTTTACGCGCTGTTACTTTAGAGATTTTTTTCTTTTACTTCAGAGGTTAGTTCTTGTCTGACTTCCTCTATACTTTTTTGCAGTTGTTTTTGCACTTCAGAATCTATTATTGTATGCATTTCTTTTTTTACTTGAGATGTTATCTCTGATCTGAGCTCCTGTATATGTTTCTACATTTGTCTGTCTACCTCAGATGCTACCTATTCAGAGATTTTGGCTGCATGATTCCAATTTTCTTCCATGGTAGTGTCTCCTGTATTTTTTCTGCATTTACTTGGAACCTGAAATTGCATCTTGCTCCTCTTCTTTTTTATTTTGTATAGCAGTGACCTCTGCACTTTGCTGAAGTTATGCCATTAGCTATATCAAAATTTGGTTCTGGATCCACCAATCTTGATCCAGTTCATATGTGCCTGGCTGGTCTGGCTACTGTGCTTAGATTCTTCCTGCTGCAGCTTTTGGAAGACAGCCTCATGTGCTTCTGTGGCAAGATTCTCACCTCCTGGATTAGCTGGTAGCTCTGTCCCATAGCCTTCCTGCTTGGAATTTTGTGCAGGTTTCCACAGCAGATGCCATGCTAACTTCTGGGCAAGGAAGAAGCTCTGGTTGTGGAAGTGTGCAGGCCCGGTTTTTCCTCCCTATTCTCCCACCAGTCACACGCTGTGGGTGGGGCCAGTGTCCCAGTGCTTGTGAGAAGACACATACAGTCCAAGAGTTCCTACGTGAACATGGGCCTGGTCTATTAGGGCAGTGGATGGGGTTGAAGTTCCAGTAGCAAGGCAAGGGATGCACAAGAGAAGTCCTACTTGGGCACAGGCCTGGGAAGTCTGTGTGGATGGGCAGAATGGAGTTCTGGTGGCTGGTTGGGTGAAGGTACAAGCAAGCCAACAGATCCTTCCTGGATGCCAGCCTGGTAGGTCAGCTTGGGTTGGCATGGGCAGTGATCTCATGGCTGTGGGGCAGAGGGAGCATAGGCAGAGAGGTTCTACTTGAGCCCAGGCCCAATCAACCTGGGTGGGCCTGGCACAAAATTTTTATACTTAATATGTTCATTTGAAAATAATAACACTCTATTAATTTCAATTGTATTTGAGAAATCAGATTTCTACTAAGTGAAACTGGCCTTTCTTGTTTGGAAGAATTAAATTTTGTCCCATTTGGACATTGTTAACTTCATTTACGCTGTGACTGGAACTGACTTTGGCAAAATCAGACAAATTAGTCTGCTTATGAATTTTAGAGTACATTATAGTTATATTCTTACTCACTTCCCTTAGTTTACATTTTTAATTCTTAGACTGAGTTATCTTCATGTGACCATTATTTATTGTTGAAAATTTTAACTTACCATTGAAAATGTCATTTTCAATCACATGTTATTTATTATTTTCAACACCATGGCAATATGTCAGAGAAGAAAAACCAGTGAACTGATAAGCTGAATATCATGCTCTGCTATTAAGCATGTGGATACTCTTCAGTGTATCACTTTACTCCATTAAGCCTTAATGAGACAATACATACAGTAACAAGATAAAGATTTTATCTGCTATTGTTTAAGGGAGCTACCCATGTTCTTTACATATTTTAGCTTATTCTTTATATTTTTCAAAGAGATGGGTCTGATTATTCTTTCTCTGTTCCTATCAGGAGTAATTGAACCGTTGAGCCTGGGAGATAACTCAGTAGAATAAGTGCTTATCTGACATGCACGGACTGAGTTCAATCCGTGGCACTGGAAAAAAAAATAAGTAATTGAACTCAATCTATACCTTATCTAGAGTAACTGAACCTAACTCTTCTGCTTGATTTTATTACTTCAATCTCAAGCCAACGGAGCAGTCATTCTCCAGACTGAGTTTCTTGGGAATGTTTTCAAACAGTGAAAGCAGGTACAGTTAGACAACACAGATAAACAGCTACATTACTGGAAAACTCTAGGGAGAAATGCAGCAGGTCTGCAATACTTACCAACTTTATCATGTTTTCTGATTTATGTTACCCAGTTTGTACATGAATCAGATTCTCAGAGGAAAATCAATTGCCTTAGACCTTTCATCCAAGTTTCTTAAAATGCGAGATAATTTGTGTGTTTACTTTTAAATAAATACTTCTTAAAGCGTGACATTCCCATAAGGGAGTTTGGGACCTATTACCGTTTAACAAAATGGGAACACACAAATACACTTCCATGTGGATAACAGCTCCATTCAGTTTCACTGTTGCTATGGTTTTTTTTTTTTTACTAACTTTATTATTGTGACAAAAAGAGTCCAGTTTGTCCCCTAATTTTGTTTTTTACTTACTGTTTTATCCAACCAAAAAGATAGCCTGACTTCTAAAATTTCTCTGAAATGTATGAAGTCATTTTATTTATTTCTATGATAAAAGAAGTATGTCATTCCCTTCTCCTATAGTAGGGTTCCCTTTATAACCGCCCTTTATTTGTAATTCAGTATGCACATTCCATTTCCCTCTTAGCATTTTCATTGTTAGTTTTCATTTATCTGTTTTAAAAAGTCTATGTTTTATAGCCTTATGGTTTACTAGCAGTAAAATGTAAGAATTAGCTAATTTGTGTTAATTGAGATAACACATTTTACAGATACTATTAAAATCTATGTAGTAAAGTTTATGTCGTGTAATTACATTTATCAAGTTTTAAATCTCCCTCCCTTTAGCATATTAACATGAACCTAGGACTTCTAAGTCGATTGCAATTGATTTCAATAATTCTATGACTTTTTAATGTGAAATTATGGCTATTTGGCAGCACTCTTTCTAACATGGTGATTTTATCCTTTTAAACACTAACCCGTAATTCTCTGAGAAAATTCTAACTTTTATGAAGTAATAAAATGATCCAATCTTATTCATGTTTTCTTCCCCAAACAAGAAATATTTCCTGTTAGGCGACTCTATTTGAGGTTCAAAAACATAGGAATCTAGGTTACACATTAGATTGTATATTTAATGACCTGAGTAGGCAAAATGGCACCAGTGATTTCTTTTGTCACTTCACTGACAAAGTAACATTCCTTTTAAGAGGAAGAAATGTTGAGGCTGGAGAAATAGGTCAGCAGAATAAGTGCTTGCCTGGCAAGCACAAGGGCCTGAGTTCAATCCCCGGTTCTGGAAAATAATCAACAAAATTTGAGGGGTGGCAAGATAGCTCAGCACTGTAAAGCACATGCTTAGGCACCTTATGCAACCTCCTGGACTGTGTTTTGATCTCTTGGAACACATGATGCTCCAATCTCATCCCCAGGGCATGCTGAGCCAGCCATAACATATATACATGCATGCATGCATACATACATATATACATGCATACAGTTTAAACAGAAAAGAAATGTTGGGTGCAATTCTTTCTGCCTATAGTCCAAGTTATTATGCAAGGTAATAGGTTAGGTGTAAGTTCAAGGCATGATCAGGAAATTTGGTAAGGTCCTGTCTCAAAACAAAACAAAACAGAAAATAGGGCTAGGGATGTAGCTCAATGCAAAGCAGTGGACTAAATCCCAGTACTGTAAAAGAAAAATAAGAAAGGAGAGGGATCCAAAGTGCACATAGACAATTCTAATTTAGTTCCAGTTTTATTTATTTTTAAGTAATTTGACTATTTAAATCAACATTTTTGAGGCTGAGGCAGGAGGATCAGTGTGAGATTGAGACCAGCATGGGCTATAAAAGTGAACTCAAGGCCATCCTGAACTGCATAGTGAGACCTTGTCTCAAAAAGGCAAATAAATAAATAAATACTTTTGCACATACCTACTATTAAATATATACTACTATATACTGAGTATGTGATTAAGTTTAAGTGATGGATTTGCAAGAAATGTTTTGGTCTAAAAAAGCTTTTGATTTCTTTAATTTCACAAATTCTCACTAATATTTCACTAATTTATTACAAGCATATTTTAAAAAAATAAATGCTCCTATAGTAGAGGTGTATATGGTTATTCGTAGCTTAAAATATGTAGTCATTAAAGAACCAACATATTTCTAAAATACTCTTCAAAAACGTATAGAACCAAGTAGATTCTACCATCACAATAACTTTACAAATAACATAATCCACACTCCTTCCAACCTTTACCTACATACACACACCACTACTGCTACTGGTACCACTGCCATGAAAAGGATTCCTGAGAAGCGCTACTACCAAAGGTATTTTCTTTGATGAGAGAATAGGCATCCTAGGAGTCTTAATTGTTTCATTCCAGTATAAAATAAGTAACTTTTCTGTTTTGTTATACAGGTCTTGCTTTAACTTGCCCTTAACTACCCAGAAGAAAAGTTTAACCATAAGGCATATAAAGTAAAGCTAGATTAGTTGGCTGAGCCATAAAAGGCTTAAGTCAACAGCTTCTGACATTTCCAGTTCTGTCAATAACCCACTGTTATTATGGAATACTAGACTATGTATTCAACTGTTTTCTCTTACTTCAATGAGAATTTTTTGTACCAATAATGATTAGAAAACTTATCATGTCTGCATCACGTATGCTGGATAACTACTACAAAGGCAAAAAAAAAAAAAAAAAGGAAACAAAGGGGCTAGCCAGACAACTCAGTGGAGTAAAGTGCTGGCTTAGGCAGTGCACGACTGGGGTGCTACCCCCCGAACCACATGCTGTGCCAGCCCCATCCCTGTGGTGTCCTGAGAAGGCAATAACTGAGACTGGGCATGGTGACAGTGTCCCTGTAATCACAGAATTTGGGAGGCTGAAAACAGGAGAATCACTATGAGTCTTATCTGTGTAGTGAGACCTTGCAGACCCTGTTCTAAATACATTAAGAAAATTAATTAATTAGCTAAAAAAGAATGGAAACACGCAAAAATCAAGCACAGGAGAATATGGCAAAGGTCTCAAGAGACTTGCTGTCCTGATCCTAGTAAAAACCCAATAAAGAGACGGGGAGATAGCTCAATGGTCTAAATACCTTCCTGGAAAGTACAAGGACCCAGGTTTGATACATGGTGGGGTATACCTATAGTCTCATCACTGGGAAGGCTGAGACAGGAGGATCACTACTAGTCCAAGCTCCACTGTGGGACCTTGTACCAAATAAATACTTTTCTTAAAGTAAAAACAAACAACAACAGAAAAAAAAAAAAAACAGCCCAATAAGCAAACACAATGAAAAAAAAAGGGTCAAAAAGAGTCAAAATCACTGGGGGAATAATTCCAAAACTAACTGTTACATCCACCACTAGGAATCATGGGATAAAAGGACAACCTTGGATTGAATGGGATTTCCAGTTCTAGTTTTCTGAGGAATCTCCACAATGATTTCCATAGTAGTTGTGCCAGTCTACATTCCCACCACCAGAGAAGCATTCTTTTTCTCCAAAGCCTTGCGAGCATTTTTTAAATTTAAATTTTTTGGGAGGAGAGAAGGGTCTACAGGGAGTTCAGGGTCTCACTACTAGAACAAACTCTTAATGATCTGCCTGTTACAGCCTCCCAAGAGCTGGGATTACTGGCACGCACCACCATGCCCAATCTCCATTGCCCTGTCAGTGTACCCCATGGGCAGGGCCAGCAGGGCAGGCCTGGAGATCAAACCCCAGTACCATGCACCTCCTTGCAGGTATTCCAGCATTTGTTATTAGTTGATTTCTTTCAGTCCAGCTATTCCCCTTCTGTGTATTTTCCCAAAATAATTGAAAACATCATAACATGATATATGTGCAACCACATTTATAGCAGCACTATTTGTGATAGCCAAATTGTAGAAGCAAACAAAATGCTCATCAACTGAGGAATGGATGAAAATATCGTGTTTTTACACAATTTTTATACAATGCAGTAGTAGTGAGCTATAAAAAAGATGAACTCAAAGCCTTCATAGGTAAGTGAATGCATCTAGAGGCTATATTTATGAGTGAAATAAAGCAGACATGCATATATAAATATTGCACTCTCTCCCTAGTGTAAGAACATGAAGAAAGAAACAAAACTTGAAAAGTATAACAGACACAGTAAAATAAAAAAAAAACAGAACTTAAATACTAAAAAAGAAAGAGGAGAGGAAGGAGAAAACATAAGAAAAAAAAGGTAGCGGTAAAACATGCAAGTATATATACAGGATGGCTGAGGTGATTGTATAAGAGTTTCCATTGATTTTTTGTTTGTTTGTTTGTTTTTTTGTTTTTTTGTTTTCGGGACTGGGATTGGAACTCATGACCTTGCACTTGCCAGTCAGGCACTTGTGCCACGGAGCTATCTCCTCATCCCCTTCCATTGATTTTTAAAAATAGCCATTAATGAGTAGAATTTTCACCTTGACTAATTCTGTATGCTGATATCTGTAAATCAAGAAACTACACAGAGGACAGTAATGTGTAATACAAAAACCATGCTTGAATACTTGTCATCTTGATCTTCTAAATTTCTACCCTTACTAATGTCATATTAATTACTCTCTTTAAAATAATTTCTTAAAATGTAATAAAAGAAAAAAGAGAGAGAACAAAATTTAGTATTTCTTGAAAGCAAGTGGTAACAATCATATATCCAGTCTTTCATAAGTATATCTGTTAATCTCAGCAACAGATTTCATGATGAAAAATAGAAAATATATCAACCATTGTTAGTTAGCTATTCTTGTTTTGGAAATTTGTGACATATGTATTGTATGTTACACTGATTCTATCTTTTTTTCTGATCTTTGTTCTTGCTTATGTTTTTAATCTTCAAAATAGAGTAAAATTATAATAAAAATGGCAACCTTAATTTTGCAATAATCAGATTTATTTAGTTACTCTCAATTCTCTGTTAAATTTATTATTACACAGATTAAGAGCCAGATAAACAGACTAAAAGTACTGTAATTCATAAAAACTAATTACTTTCAGTCAAGGTACACTTTTAAATACACTGGACATGCTATATAACAACAGACTTTTCCTTCTTTCTCTATTGTCTGTCTTTTATTGTGAACTTTATATATGGAGTTTCTCATATGAGAGAAACCATGTGATATGTGAACTTATGCATCTGGATTATTTGACATAAAAGTATAATTTCAATATACACCCATTTTCCTTCAAATGGCTCAAATTTATTCCTCTTTAAAGCTGAGATATACCCCAAGGTGTACAAATATGTTTTCATTATTAATTAACCTGTTGACTGACATATAGATTTCTTTCAAGATTTAGCTGTTATGAATTGTGCTACAAGAAGCATGAATATGTGTGTATCATGGGAATACAATGTGTTTAACACTTTTAGGAATATACTTGCAAGGGGAAGAGCCAGATCAAATAGACCTTCTAATTTTAATTTTTGAGGGCTCTCCATATTTTTTCCACAGTGATTTTATAAGTTTACACTTCCACCAAAAATGTACAAGAGTTCCTTTTTCCCAGTAGCCTTTCTGTCATTTGATATTTGATTTCTTGAAGAAAGCCTTCTGAAGAAAGATAAAAATCTCAGTGTCATTTTCCTTTTTTGTTGTTGTTGTTTGTTTATCTGGTGGGAACAGGGTTCGAACTCACTACCTTGCACTTGCCAGGCAGGCACTTGTGCCATGGAACTACTTCCCTGGCCCTATCATTTTCATTTGCGTTTCTCAAAAAGTCGATAATTTTAAATATTTTTCAGTGTATTTACTGCCTGTCTGTACTTCATATGAACGACATCTACGCATTTAGATACCCATTTTTGATTGAGTGTATAAATTTTTGAAAATTAGTTATATACTCTAGATATTAGTCCTTCATCTGTAGAGTAGATGGCTTTTTTTGCCCATTCTGTAGGCTGTCTTTTTACTCAGTTACTGGTTTCCTTTAGTGTGTAGAAAAATCTTTTCAATTTGGTGATTCCATTAGTTGATTCTTTGTACTATTTCTTGGGCAATAAACTCTGCATATATCTTCACAAAGTCTATTCTTATTCCAAAGTCTTGAAGAGCTTCAATTATTTTATCTTCCACCAAACTGTGTTTCTGTTTTAATATTTAGACTTTTAAAGTATTTTCATTTTAGTTTAACTTATAGTGAAAGTTATGGGAAGCTGCAATACTTGCCATGTAGATTGTCAGTTTTCTGAGGACCATTTGCTAAAGAGGCTATCTTTTCTCTAGGATAAGTGTTTCTGTCTTGTTGAAGATAAGGTAGCCATATATGCCTGAAGTTTTTGCAACCTTATTCTGTTCTAATTATCTACCAGTTTATGGTGTTGTTTCTGTTGTTTTTCTTTGCTAACTTTATGTTCTTTTTATTACTGTTGATTCATACTATAACTTGATTCAGGACAATGGTGCTCTCTATCTTCCTCATGTTGCCCAGAATTGCTTTTATTATTCTAGGTCTTCTGTGCTTCCATATGAATTTTATTGCTTTCTCTTGTTCTGTGAGAAATGCTCTAGGCATTTAGGCTAATATTACACTAAATCTGTGTAACAGTTTTGGAAGTATCGATTGTGACTGATAGGTTAGGATTTATAGTTTCCCTGTCACTCTGCTCCCAAACTCTCTCCCCCTTGGCTCCACACAGAGTCAAACCCAAAACTGCAGAACAAGTCCACCTGACTTTGACCTGGGCAAATAAACACAGAAACTCTCCTTTGTTAACATTGAAAGTTCCCCACAGTACAGGTAACCCTGCCAAGATTAGCTCTCCCTCAGCTCTGCTAGTCCACAAACACCTCCCCCCCCCACAAAAAACCCCTTAAAATCCCTGTGTTTTGTCTCATTCACTGCTGTTTTGGTCCACTAGACAGCCAGCCAACTTGCTCTCCAATAAATCTTCTTGCATCAGAATGCCTGATCTGGTCAATTTGCATGGGTTCATACCTAATATTTTGTGCAAAAATCCCGGAAGGGATACCAAGGCATCTGCCAGTCCTTCCTGAGCAGGACTTTGTCCTGGTCCATACTCACCCCTTCTGAGCAGACTGTGAGCCTCGGACTTCCCTTGGTAATGTATATGCACACAACACCTATAACAGCATTTCCTCATTAAACTTCTCCCATTGCCCAACTTATTTTTTTTTTTTT